>ML789071.1:133782-150368 GCA_009831015.1 Picea engelmannii | reverse complement strand
TCTATCATGTGTGGGTAAGAAATTGATTGTTCACTACAGTAAATCTCATCTAGTATTGAAAACATCTACATGTTATAAAAACAAAAGGAGATTACTTAAAGTATCGATTCTACATGTATTAAGATGATCAATTGACAACTAATAAATATAATTTAAGAAAACATAATTGTACAAAACTATAACTCACTTCTACGAGCTATCCTACATCTCTTCTACAACTAAAAATATGCACAATGGAAATTGATAACATTTATAATAAATCCTTGTGGGGTAATAACCCAATTATAGTGTTGGGCCCTTCGTTTTTTATTAATAGAAGATGCCCAAGAAATACTAAAATCCCAATTTTGGTTAGCAAGTTGCACAAGTCACAAGAAATTTGGACAGAGGAATGGAGAAAGAAATAGAAAGTGGTTAGAGGAACAACGCTACACTAGCCCGAAGAAAGAGGTTACAGAAAGAACAAGAAATAAAGAAGTTGAAATCCAACTGGCTTATCTATATGAGATGTATATGATTGTAAAGGGTTGATGAGATTATCATTCACTCCATTTAGGTTATGTTATTGTAATTAATATCCATATTGGGAAAAGGGTAGATAGAGCTATGAAGCATGAGTTCGGAGCCAGAAAATATTGTAACAGAGTAATGACTTGTATATGTTGAATGGTATCTGAGAAACCCTTTCGATGATAATATATGAAAGGACCTAAAATTTTGAAATATTCTGTGTAATTCTCTGTCTATGTCTATGAATTGTCATTATACTTTACTTCTTCATGTTTGATAAGATCAATATGTTATATATTGTTTGCAAATGTTGTCACAACTCTTTTGTCTTTACTATTAGTTATGAATGGGTTCAGATATGTTACTTGTTAGTTCATCTTGCACAAGACTATGTTGAATCTTGAAGATTCTGGAGATCTACCTAAGTATTCGCTTTACCATTCCCTATATTCTTGTCTTGTTTGCGCTTCGGGTGAGACTTCTTCTCTTCGAAGAAGATGAAAATTCCAGCGCTCTAGACTACTCGGTGCCCTTTTGTTGGTAACCTAAGAAGGACCACGGTCTGATCAATTCTGCGCCAACAAAATGGTTCCATTGCCAGGACCTGCATTAAAAGGGAACCTGTAGGAAGAATGCTTCCATGGATTCACCGATCCGATATTTTCCAGTGGTGGGAGAAACATTGTGATGCCTTCATATGGAAAGAAGCGGAGCTGGGAGGAAAATATGTGAAAGATACACGAGAGGTTTTCTTTTACTCAGAAATATTGAGTGACCAATACAAGATGTTTTGGGTTAATTTTCTGGAAGAACTATTCCATTGGAAATATAGGCTCCAAGAAGCTCTAAAATTTCAAGAACGAGTCAAGAAGACATGTGCTTGCGATACATAAAATATTGTAGGGCTTCATCGGTTGGATTGTCCGGTAACGCGAGCGATCGATTTCTGAGTCAATACAACTTTGGAAGGATACATTATTGAATTTCCAGTTGAGAACCATCAATATTTTTCATGGGAAAAAAGCGGATTTCAAGAAAGATGCAAGGGGAATACTGTTGAGAGAAATCCCCTTGTGGATTAAGGTTTTATTGATGGAGGAAGGGATGTTGACTATTTCCCCTACTGAGATGGCAGCATAAACACCCTCTCTTGGGGTGGGGTGATTTTGGGGTGGAATCATGGTCTGAGAGAGGGGAGGGGGTTCTTTGACAAATGGGGGAGTAGAAAGAAATGGACTCAAGGGATGAGCGAGCCTTGAAAAGAGCTGCCATAGTTGAGAAGTGGTGGCAAGGTAAGATAAATAAAGCAATGAAACATTTGAAGAATTTTCAGAAATAATTCATACCATGAGAGAGAAGCGTAGAGAGAAAGAAGTCCCCAAGAGCGTGGACAAGAAGAATAAGGTGTAGAAGCATGGGAAAAGGAAGCCGACATGAATCTTGTAGAAGAAAGAGAAGATCCAGCCCCGATACTAGGAAATATCAGGAATCCAACTGAAGATATCGCTCCATAATATGAGAACGAGACCCCCCTAGATCAAAGAAACTCACCCCGAAGCCAGTGGCACTAGCCTCGAATCACTCATACCCCAAGTGTCTTCTATACCAGTGGTAAATTCTTCACTACCTTCTTATGCTATTCCTATTTCATTACAGTCAGTTAGTCAGTCACAATCGCTAAGCGCGAATACTGGGAGGATATTGGGATCCCCTAGTAGATCGCAACCAACATCATTAGGTTTTATCTTGATAGGATCAGTAAGATCAGTAATGGATGGAAATGCAGGAGGTTCGATCGCTCGATACCCAGAATTATGGGGTAAAGGAGATGAGGATGTTGAGAAACATTGGTTCCTATGCGAAGCAATATGGAGGTCCAAAGGGACTCTAGACGCAAATAAATTGGTCGAGTTCCAGACTACCTTGAGAGTTCGTGCTCTCAAATGGTACATCAAGGTTATTGAGCCAGGAGTGTTAGGATCACAAGGACAAGCGTTCACACTAGGCCAAGTATGGATAAAATCCATAGCCGAGTTTAAGCTACCTTAGTCATAACAACAATCTATGTTTGAGTTGCATGAAATTCAGTAGAGGGAAGGTGAATCAGCATGGGAATATAGTCAAAAGTTTAAAGATTCTATAGGGAGGCTAGCGCATCCAATTCATGAGGATCATCAAAGAGAATGGTATGTCCAGGAATTGATACCTCTGACACAAATTATATTAGTGCAACAAGGGATATCCAACTTGACAGATGCCTTGGAACAATCAATGAAGATTGAAGCCATGGCAGGATATATGGGGAGCCTGAGAGTGAACAGACCCCCGGTAGATGAAAATTTGGCGCAACTACAAGGAAAAATATTAGCACTGACAGAGAATATTCAAGAATTGATGATACCCAGACCAGGATGACCACAAGTCTGGTGTACCGAATGCTACAGAGAGGGACATCTGGTGAACGAATGTCCCCAGATGAGGGGAATGGTACCTCCTCAGAATCTAATGGAACCTGTTGAGGGGTCATAAATCCCTTTAACTCAAAAGTAGGAACCAAACCCACCATCGAGGCCAAATTATCCTCTACAACATTTAATAATGGAATGGTTCTCCAGATCTTGCAATCTGGCCAATTAATCTATGGGATTTACGTTTTCTTGTGAAGGCTCCTCCTTCATTTCGGACGTTCTCTTTTTTTATTTTCTCTTATAGGTGGGACCGATACAAGATAAAAAGGTGGTATAAACCAACAAGGTAACAAAGTGGGAAATATTAACTACTGGAGAAGGTTGATCTGGGATAACTCTTTCACTCTAGCATGCAGAAAATGATTCTCTACCACAAGCCTAGTACTAATACATTAACCTGTTGGTGTTCCAATTAGTCACGGAGGTGAGATTATCAAAAGAAAACATATATACAATAAACGATGGCAAGAAAAATAGTTCCCTTATCTCTAATAATCAATCACATACTAACACAACGATTTATTTTTCATCATTAAAGACGAGAACTGTAAAAACATTGAATCAGATAACTTATCAAGAGATTTAGAAACTCTTACTCGTTACAGCATCCATTCATGAGATGAAATCAGAAATAATTCTTCTTCATATCCAATCATACGCACTTTTGATGAAAAACACAAACTTGTCTCTAGTCCTAAACATGATTTCTCAATTAAGGTAGTTCCGAAATAGTTCTTTACAAATCCAAAAATGAGGGTCTTTGCAACAACCATCAACCCATTGCTAACAGGTCAATCCTTCTATTTATAACATACTATTAACTAAAAATAAGTATTAAAAGTGTAGCTAAGTAAAACAAAACTCGCCACATGGCGATTTCTTCTATCAGTCTTCAAAGAGTCATCAAATGATCTCACTTGAGTGGATGACTCTTCTCGTACTCCAACCATTTGAAGAAGATATCCTCGCATGTGTTAGCATACGGGAATCTATGTTGTTCCATTGGGGCCGAAAGGATCTCTCTTATCTCTAATGTCTGTGCTCGATACTTGACTATTCTGGCACTTAACTACTACAACATGGTTCGATCTTTCATCGGGTGTTCCATTAACTGCTTCACTTGTCCTAGCGCCATGTCTACCACCTTTGCTACCTCTGCAGCCCATGATGAGTTCTATTCATAAAGTAATTTGACTATGTCATGCAAGTCGACAAAGTCCTTGGGTGTGCCAAATTCAGGGAGGTCGATGTCCCTCATTGCCCAGTTGATCTTGGTCCAACTTTTTTCATACTCGACCTATTTCTCTCAAATTTCCCGATGAGGTTCTTGAGCCACTTTTACCCAATATTCGGTCAACTTCTTTATGCGATCAATGTTGCTTTCCCTGAGTACCTGGATGTCATGATTTTTGACATCTCGGCCCTATTGAACCGCGTTGATGTAGTCGATCCTTTCCATGGCTTGGTGGGATTTCTCATACCACATTTCCATATCCTTGCATGTCGCCAGTGCCATGAGGGTGTCTTCTTGAAGCTCAATTATCCTTGTAGTGAATAGGTGTCGTTCATCTGTAAATTTGTTGTAGGCCTCCTGTAATTCTCTCCTTAGGAACATCGCGGCCTGTGTGGTGTCCTGGCAATATTTCTCCAAATGGTGTAGATGTTCCAATTCCTTCAGAGCAACATCCATCTCCTCTTCATCTCTTTGTTCTCTATCCATGGTGGCATCTGTGATTCCCACCCCTGCACCGATAAGTTCAAATGTTTTGGCATGCTCTGTGTTGATCAGTTTTTCCTCTGTGGTGACGAGGATGGAGCGATCTAGAGTAATCCTCCTCTTCTTGGTGGTTCTCTTCACAAAAGATTTCCTTTTCTGGTCATAGGATATAGCATCTATATCAGCAACTTCATCCATGGGTTCAGGGATTTTTTATCTCCCCAAGTGAGCATATTCCCCAGCCCTCCGACGGTGTATATATGTTCAAGAAAGGGTTCTTGAACCTCTTTCATGTGTTCTGAGGGTTCAGCCTCTAGTTGTCACTCATCAAGACGTTGAGTACTAGTTGAAATTGAAGCATCGGGGGTAAGCTCAGTACTTGATTGATAATCGATCGTTGAGATGTCAATTTCCTGCTGTGGAAATTCTTCTTTTTGTTCGCTCGACCCTGGCTCATTCGTCGAACTATCCATTCGAGTCTATGGTACATCAAGTAGCTTAGTGTCTAAGACATTTTTGACCTCCTGTTCATTCTGTGGAAGGCCCTAAATTTGAGCGTCGAGAGTTGGAGAGGATGCCTTATTGGGATCCTTTTCCTATGTGATCCGCATAGGATTCACACAGGACACCTCTGAACTTTCCTCATCGTCATAGATTTTTATCAATTCGCGATGGGGATTTTGTTCACTTGCTCTCCCTGATGCTCTAACTATCTCCGGATGAGACAAAACATCCCCCGATGATCCGACCTTTAGCATTGTAACTTTAGGTTTATCTAACCTGACGATTTCATCAATGTGTATCAACTCAAGGATGCTTGGACCTACCCAAAATTCATCTGGGTTGTTAGTGAGTGCTCTTGTTATTCCTACGTGGTCTAGGTCATCCTACAACTGATAAATTACTCATTGCGCATGTTCTATCATGATAAATCCCATCGCACGTTCATCCTGTGTCATAGGAAATCTCTTATCCTGCACCGAAGCCACCAGGGGAACCTTTGTTGCCTCTACCGCTCTGATTTCTTCCCTGAATCTAAGAACCTCTTAAGTTGATTTATCTATGGTCGCCGCCTATTCATCCAGGCTCATGGCCCTAAACCTGGTCATTTTGGGGTCGGCCATCCTTGCTACCACCTCATCCCAGTCCTGGGAATTTTTCGTGAAGACTTCATCTTCAAATTTGTCATGGGCGTATGGCCAACAGGATGACACTTGTGAAGCGTGTTGTTATTGGATCATGCTTGTGGAATTAGATTTTCTAGAATCTGAACTTGAGTTGGCTCAGCCCTTCTTGTTTGGCTTGAGATGTATCTTTAACCAGGTAGAAACCTACATGGAAACCATAGGGAATGAACATCTGCTTCTTGTCCTTGACCAGGGTGGCATTGTAGCCTTGCAAGATGGTTTGTGATCCGTCAGGATTTTTCGAATGACTTATGGTTGAGTTTTTAATTTGCATGAATTAATTAATCATTGAGAAACTTAGCAAAAGAATGAGAAAATAAATAAGAGGAATTATACAGCCATATACATATATGCAGATTTGAAATGCAATGAAAGACAGCAAACCATAATACGCAGGTTGATAACGGAGTTCGGCACAACTTTGCCTACGTCTCCGGGCCTTTTCTCTGTGGGGGAGGCTTCTTTATTTCTATTTGAAAAATCAATAGTACATCACTGCAATGCCAAATGGCTACAAGACTGATCTGTTCATGTTCGCCCAGATCTCTAGAACCATGCACAACAAATGGCACACAAAACGGACATTTGGAGCTCTCAGAAATGGTCTGACAGCATCTCCTCCTCAACGGCTTCTCTGCCTCAAACTGGATTTGACTTGGCTTCTCCTCAGCATCTCTGCTCTGAATTCTCTCAAAAGCTATCCCCGTGGCCTCAAAATGGCCTTGGTTAAATAGTTGGGAAGTTAGGTATCCATCTCCAACTTCCTCCACGAATTTAGGCTCTAAAAATGCCCAATAACTCCCAAAAATGAGTTAATTACATTAAAAATGGCTTAAACATTAATTAAAACCAAAAGTGGTTAGAAAAACCCACTTTATAACCATATAATAGTTATAATACCGGGCTTAGCCCTCTCTCCTAGGCACACGCACCTTTTACTGGTCACATGGGCTTCATGTGGCCACGCGCTAGCCCTTGGGCTACGCACGGGCCACCCCTGCTAGCTCTCGGTCGCATTGTATGTGGCATGTGCCCCCGTGCTAACAATTGGAACCGTTATAACCAAACTTTAAACCGCGCATGTAACGGTCCATTGGAATAGTTCCCCGCGCGCTATTGTTTAAAGAGCATGGGCATATGTAAACAAAATGGAACCGCGGGTTTGGGCTAAGCCCCAGCCTGAACCCCCGCCGTATACATTATCATATAAACTTAAATATAATGTAATCCGCATACATAACAAGTCACAACATGCGGCGCATTGGTTCTTTGGACTTTGTTAAAGCTTGGACGGAGGTGGAGGTCGTCGGTTCGAATCCGGTCGACAACAAAACTTTTGATTAACGACCAATTTGACAAATACCGGGGTGCCACGTGGCAGCCCGTGATTGGGCCACGTGGCACCTTTACATCCAACCAATGTATGCCACATGTCAACCGTTGATTCGCCCACATCATCTGCCACGCGTCGCTGTCGTACGCCCTGTCACCTGCCACATTATCCGCCGTACATCTTCCCAGTCAGCCTGCCACGTTAGCTGCTGACGTCACCCGTGCCACGTGTCACCCTTCCAATGGTGACACGTGTCACTTCAGGATTGGTCCAACCGTACGCCAAAAAGTCCAAATCTTCCTGACACGTGTCATCACCTGGAGCCGCCATGTGTCCTGTAAAGACTTGCCACGTGTTGTTGTACGGACCTGCCACGTGTCATGTGCGGACTTGCCACGTCAGCATCCGTACGGACTGTACGGACTGCACAGTCAGCAAAAAAAAAAATTTGCCTGTTTGACTTTTCGGACAGAATGTGATATCTTCTCCATACGGACTTCGTTTGACAAAGTAAATATACCACCGGAATCAGGAAGACGAGACGGACGCAATGGTGTTGGTTTCGTTGGATTCTGAGCACTTTCATTTTTGAGCATTTTTCAAGCCCTGTCAGGCTTCTGAATCCAATTTCAGATCAATTTGATAGCATATTTCTCCTACTACAAGTCGGTCTGAGACATGAGACAGTAAGATATGTGGTGCTCTGATGGCCCCAAACACCCTGATGTAGGTGTCGCACTCATCCAAGTACCAGTGGCCTACCTTGGAAATCATTTTCTTGGCCACAACCGACAGTCTCGAGAAATCCTTCTTAAAAAGAATGAAATAAATCCGCGTGATGAATTCATCCCAGATGAGAAAGTAAGACCTTTTATACCTTTTCTCCCATAGCACACTGAAATAGACATGGATTGGGAGTTCTGTGACATTCCAACTCAGATTCATGTTGGAGAAGATGTTTCTGGCGCACATGACATCAAGAAAATATGAAGCCATGTAGAAAACTGGTGTCTCTTCTTCCTTCGATGTCTGATCCTCTTGTATACAGATGCTCATTGTTTTAGAAATTATCGCTCCCCAATTGAAACCACTCTCAGAGATTGTCATTGTGTAAGCCAAGGGCATCCATGCTTCTGAAAATCTAGAGCAGTCCTTCTCTCCATATAATCGACAGATGAGAGCCATCAAATAGATGTATGGATCCCTCAAATTGGTCATAGCATACCATCTAGTGCTCCGGTTGGTGTACTTTTTGTCCTCCCTCCATCATGAGGCCATCACCCGACTAGTGTCGTGGTCTTCATATAACTTCACCATGAATTTTGTGTTCATTCGCTCCTCAGTATATCTAAGCTTGTAGTATTTATGAACTTCCACTGGTAAGAACACTCTGACACACCCACCATTGTCATCGTTGATTAAACATTTTTGCGTGTCTGTGTGGTCGATGAGCCACTTTAGGACTTCAATACATGGAAAAAAAGGGGTTTTTCTCGCCACCATATGTAGGTATGACCATCGGATGTTCGAGAACACTTCATCATCGAGCACTCTCACTTATGGATCACTGTGTGGGACATATTCTAGGTATTCCTCCCGGCTGATATTTTTAAAGAGTTCTCCCCAATGTGAGAGTACCATCTTGGACCCCGTGCTTGCCTCTGTATCTCCAAAGGATGGAGGCTAGATAAAAACCTTATTTGTTGTTGTTTTGATGACAAGTTCCAGCCTCTGAGTGTATTCTAATTGTTTTGTGGCCCCTAGAGAGGATCCTTCACCTACCTCTGGTTCTTTCAGCTTCGGTGCCCTCGACAATCATCTGGTGGTTGGATTTCTTGGCGGAATTGTTCTTGTAACTAAAATATACCTTCAGAGACTGTGTAAAGAAAAAAGTCGGATAGAAAACATATAATTTGCAACCATGTAAAATTTACATACTTGGATACATACTTGTGAAGCTTGCTAAAACCTAGTTATTTTGATACTCACAGGATCTCTGCAGCCTTTGAATTACATGTCTTGCTTCTTCGGATTCTCTGAATTTCCTTGTGCGCAAAATGATTTTTTTTACAACGACTCAAGAGAATTTAAACCAGGGAATAACTTACGATGTCGCATCAACCATTCAATTCGAGTGATGAGTGAAATTTAAACAAATCTTCCGCCAAATCTTTGCAACTTAAATTCATCGTGGGTTGACAGCAGAGGCACAGAGGTGATGATTTGTAACGTCCCCGACCATCCATGTTGGGCCATGCTACGCTAGAGAAATATTTAGTTCTCTCTGTGGAACATATTGTAACATACCCAACATCTAACTGAGCTATGCCACATAAATTTTTCAAACTGCGTGCAATTAAAATATATGTACATAGAACTCTTGCAGAAGCATTATATATAAAATGTAACAGCCAAATACATATGGAAATGCATAGATTCACACTAAAATAATAGTAAACTTATACATGCAGCATATACAGGAAATACCCATAAATATACAGACAGTTATAACCACACATATGATAACCCATAAAAATACACACTTAAACAACAATGCAGCATGTAAATTTATCACACAATTGACACTTATATTGGTAAGAATGTCACCAACTGTGTGCAGACCTTCCATGAACCTCCCAGTCGTAGGCCACAATGTTCATCACTCTCAACAGTGAGTCACCCCCAGATGGGACTAAACTCCACCCGGGTAAAGGGATTCCTAACCAGGCTAAAGTCTCATAGACAACAGGAAAGACTTTGTCTCAGGTGCCAAATCAAACTAACAACCTACAATCCATCATTCCCCACATGCCTATCCCACCCAGGAAGTGTGCCCCTTCTCTCCTCAACAGTCCTTCGGCTGCCCCACTTCCTTTCTAGGCTTCAGCAATAGGCCGGACAAGAAGTCTCGGAGCACTGTAGTTGCAGTTTAGCACCTTCAAGAAATCAATTCCCATCAATTCTCTCACTCCAAGAATTTCTCACGGGCCTGACAACCCGCCTCTTCAATATCTTATGGGCATGACAACCCACTTCTTCAGTCCAACTCCCAAACTAACCATATACACCAACACAAAATGGCTATGGATACAAGTTCATGTACAGTCATGAAGATACGAAAGATAGCTCAATGGGTGTGTGTATGCTCATTGATGATTTACTGGATGACTGAATTATGGAAGGAATCATGGAAAAGATCATGGAAAAAATCATGGAAAAGATGGGAAAATGAACTAAGTCCCAACAATATGTATGCATGTCCCCAACTTGACACTTGTCATGTTGGGAGCTACTTTGGCCCACTTGTCCCCAACTTTAGAACTTAGGATAAAATAATTATCCATACTTTATACTTTAAGAAATATTAATATAATATTTCTTTTTGGCTTAGCCCTTTTTCCTTAACTTTTAGCCCCCACCCTTTCCATAACTAGTGGATTTTAGTCCCCCGTACTCTTTTATCATGGTTGGTCTGCGCGCAGCGATGTATTTTATATTAATTATGAGATATATACAAAAGTAGGTGCACTGGTCTTTAATATCTAGGCTCTCCAACCTAATCAAAACATAAGAATCCTAGCTTATCATAACTGGCTCACCAGCCTATAAAACGCAGCATATACACAAAGGTTTGTTGGCCTCAATATCATGTGCACTTAAGATGTTGTGTGCAGTATCCTGGAATGTGAAAAATTCCTCATTTTACTGTGCAGTAAACGCGTGCACTATGTCATGAAATATGCATACAAAAAATTGTATCACACAACTCACCATCTTAAGTACATTTTCATTTACATTACAATTGGGTTCGGCCTAGGGATATTACAATGTGGTCTATCGATGATTTTAAATGGTTGTTTTGATTGGCGCACAAGGTAGCAACTAATGTGGGATTTGGTATTAATTAGCCCCTTAAATGCTCAAAATCCAATCGTATCTAACATTAAAACATCCCATCGTGTCACTCTCTCAGTGGCTGGATCAAGGATCGGGGATGTGCTATGAACGTTTTCCTTGATGTCCTTCTACAAAAGCTCTAATGTCGATCAATCTCACAGTACAATGTTTTCATGGAAAAGTTGACTCGGAGGTGTGACTCGAAGTAAAACTAGACCGTACGGTTCTCTAATCTGGTAAAGACACGTGGCATTGGAGATCAGTGACCTAATTCGCGTGTATTAATCAGAGTCAAGACTTTTCTTAAGTTATTCATTCTAAAAAAAACCTTAGCTTATCGGTGCCGAAAACGTATCGAGGGTCGGCAATTGACGATAAACCTATCAAGTGCTTTCTTCGGATTAGCTTCTTTGAAAAATTCTCGATGTCAAAAATGCATCAGGGATCAGTGATCAAGAATACTCTTTAGAGTGGTCATAATGTCTGTTTCTATCGTTTTTAGGTTTTCCCCAATTCCGATAAGTGCGTCAGGTATCAGCTATCGATGATACATTTTATTTCTTTGTTAACTTCTATTCCCCTCATCTGTTACTAATGCCGAAGGGGAATCAGCTATCGGCTATATCCTTATGCAATACTTTCACGCAAACAAAACTTCATTTTTCCGATGTCGATGGAGATCGACGCTCGGTGACTGAGGTTTCCCGAGTGGTTCTTTTCCTTCTTTCAACTTCTTCCAATGTCAGATCTGAGTGTGTCGGGTGAACTGTTTTGGTTGTTGATTCTTTATTCAGGTGTTAATGCCTTTTAATTCATGGGGTTTCATAAGTTAAAACAAACCTAAATAGCTGATGAGAGTCGTGATAATAATAAAAGACAAAACATTTCTCAAAATGAAGTCGAATCAGACAGTGCAAAGATCAAGTGATACCCAAAAAAGTAAAAATTTGACATAGGATTTTTAAGGTGTGTTGAGTGCTCAACAAATGGTGACTTACTGGGTGAAATCATAATCTTTGTTCCTACCTCGGGCTCGAATGATGCAAAATCTGGTTAAGAACTTAACTAGTTTTTTTATCAGAGCCTCTTTTATCCTTGCATTTGAAAATCCCCGGTTGGTGCATTTGGGCCTGCCTATGGGGTTTTCACCCTTTATTCCACCTTTGTTTCCTATAACCCTGATTCATGCCCCCTTTGAAAAGAGTCTAGTAAATCATTCAATGGAACTAGGCCTTTTAGTTACCCTTATTCACTTGCTACGGTGTTGCTCCGTTGCTAGTGAGCATCCATAGCCCCAGCGGAGTCACCCCGAAGTCACAGACCTTGCTCCACTGCCAGTGAGTGTCCATAGCCCCGACGGAGTTATCTACATACCCCCTCATACTGTGTTCTCATTTGATATAGTTGATTTTATTTCGAAAGAATTCCCTGAGCAAGTGGGAGAGGAGGACGTCTGTTATTTTTGCAAAATGAGATGGTTAAGGTGAAATTTTGCTAGCTCTGTCTATGAGGTACATGTAGTCATTTCCATCTTACCATATTTCCATTAAGGTTTTACCAGACCACCAGGCAAACACTTCATCACTTTTCCAAGGTTTTACATCTGTGCATGTTAGATAGAGAACCCCTTAAAACAACCGCAGGTCCCCTAGCGCTTCTTGTGTTGTATGTGAGAGAAGAGTCAAGAACAGAGTTTGTCATATCGCATGAATTGAGGTCAACCATCATCTTGTTAAACATAATATTCAAAAGCGTAGAATTACTATAACAAGGAACAAAAACAAAATGCATTCCGCAATCGACCTACCTAAAACAAAACATCATAGAAACATAAACACAAATAATCTTTTTTTAATCCTTTTTTTTTAATGGAAATATATTTTTAGGGCTTGGCCATTCACCATCAGGTTCCCCCCTCAAATTATGCAGTCAATACATGCCTACCCCAATCTTCTCGACCACCTGAAAAGGTCTGAGCCATAGATTCTGAAACTTAGAATGTTTTCCTTTTAGCTCATTTTCTCTGTCCCATTTTAGGACTAAGTCTCCCACTTCAAAATTCTTATCTTTAGCCTTATGCTTATCAAACCACCTTTTAACTATATTCTGATGAGCTATGAACTTTGATTTTTCTTTCTCCCTTTTTTTTCCAGCATGAGGAGAGTATCAATTCTTTGTTGTATGACTGATGAGGGTTTTCCTCTAGAATCCTGAGCAATTTGAAGAGATGGAAGATATAGCCCGCTAGGGAGAATGGATTCTTGTTTGTATACCAGAAAGTATGGGGAATTCCCTATAGCTTCCTTGGGTGTAACTCTATCGGCCCATAAATATTTATGAAGTGAACTATGCCAATTCCTCTGGTTGTCTGCAACTGTTTTCTTCAATATCCTCACTAGGTTCTTATTAGTTGATTCTTCCACTTTGATCCCATGTGGATAGTATTTTGTAGAGTATCTTATTATAATTCCTTTGTCTATAGAAAAATTTGTTAATAAGGTTAAAGAAAAGTAAGATGAATTATCAAAAACAAGGACGAAAGGCACACCGAACCTTGTGATCAACTGTTGTTCTATGAATTGGATCACCAACTTCTTGTTTACATGAGTCAGAGGGATGGCCTCTGCCCATTTCATGAAATAATCGGTGGTGGTTAGTATGTATCTATGTTGTTTTGAAGAACTAGGTGTAATGTCTCCTATGATATCTAACTCCCATTGCTTGAATGGCCTAGAAACGGCCACCGGTTGGAGTGGGACAGTTGCTCTCTTCTCCCTCCCTACGCTTATTTGACAATTTTTACAGTTTCTAGCGTATCTGTGAGCATCCCTGAATAGAGTAGGCCAATAATAGCCAGCTCTCAGTATTTTATCTGCAGTGGTGTTTCCTGAGGAATGTCCACCTGCAGGACCATCATGTAGCTCCTTCAGAACTTTGTCTGCATATTCACGTTCGATACATCTTAAAAGTACCAAATCATAATTAACACGAAAGAGCACCGAATTTATGAGGCAATATTGTGAGGATTTTAACCTGAGGGCTCTCCTTTCCCTAGGGTTTATATTTTCTTGGCAAGTTGCATGATGCAGAAGATAAGTCAGTTTCTCGTACCAAGACTCTTTCCCTAGGGAGACGTATGAAGCTTAACCACACCATAATGCTAATTCATTCTCCCATCTGGGGTCTTCATTTACTTGGTCCTGGGCTTCAGCTGTCAGTTTGCATAACCCTTGTCCCTTAACCAATTTAGCAGGTTTTATATCTAGATCAAATTCTTGGATTGTTGCCATCCACTTTCCTCTTCTTTCCCCCATCTTGTTAGAAAAACAGGACCGTGGAGCAATAAAATAAAACAAATGCGGAAACAAAACACAGAAGATACACAATACAATAGAGACACGGATTTATGTGGTTCACCCAGTGTGGGCTATGTCCACTAGAGAAATTTCCAGGTCCTTGCTTTATTATTATCCATCAAATGAAGGGATACAACCTATAGCAAACCCGCTGTAATTTCCTCTTCTTTCTCTCACAGTATCATGTCTCAAAATACAATATTCACAATAATGCATAGACGCAACACATTTCCCTCATAACAGAGGGTTGCCTTCTAGGGAAAAAAACCCTAACATAATTTCTACCATTAGATCTGTGACCTTATAATGAACGGCCCAGATTTACAATGAAATTACAATATACTTTTACAAGGCAATTTTTCCTTCAAGGTACGCTGCCCCCGGACCCCGTAGAGGGGGTAACCCCCCTATGAACTCCCTCGCGTGGAAGAGTGTACATTCTTCTAGGATGTAAAGTATTCATGGGGTATAAACATGGCTGAAAACAAAGACCTCTGAATCTGGAAGATAATCAGTCTCCACAACCAACACATCTCTTGTTGAGTGAATAGGGATCGGACTGCAGGGTGAGGCACGATGACTTTGGTATGGTTCTTAAGGATGTAAGACCTGAAGTGTTTCACTGCTTTGTATACATCATAAGCATGCTTGTATATAGTATGGTAATTTAGTATGGCCCCTTGGATATTAGTGCTCATGAATGATATCCGGTTCTCGATGTTGTTATCATCTTTCTGAGTCAATACTGCAGCTAACGATTGGTCGAAGGAAAAAGTGTATAGAAAGAAATTTTTGCTGAAATCGGGGCTTCATAACACTGGAGCCTGAGATATTGTAGTCTTAATATTGTTGAAATCCCTCTTTGTTTCATCATCCCACTTAAATTCAACAGCTTTACGAATCATTTTTTGTAAGGTTTTGATAGTTTCAGCAAAATTGGGGGTGAATTTCCTCACAAAATTGATTTTCCCAAAGAATTATCGCATAGCCTTTTTGTTGTGGGGTAATGGAAGCTGAGCTATATCCCTAATCCTTTCTAGATCTATGTGAATTTCTTCTTGAGATATAATGTGGCCTAACAACTTACCTTCCTCGACACCAAAAATAGTTTTCTTGGGGTTTAAGGATATATCGTATTTCCTACACCTTTCGAAAATATGGGTTAAATGTTGGATGTGATATTCTCTTTTCTTTGAATACACAATCATGTCATCTGTTATAACCCTATAATTTATAAGATCAACTGTTGATTGTAATTTTGTCCCTTTAGTGTTTTTGAATTGCAGATATTGTTGCATTCTAAAAAAGAAAAGAAAAGAAAAAAGGAAAGAAAAGAAAAGAAAAGAGAAGAGAAAAGAAAAGAAATGAGAAAAACAAAAAGAGGGCATAAAAGAAAAAGGATAAAGCCCCATGAATTGATAATGACTTGACCCATACAGTGTAAACATGTCCAAGTCTTTTGAATTTAAGTATTTAGGATTAGTGAATAAGCTTGGCTATACTGTCTAATCATAGCCAAGTAATTTAGATTAGCTAGTGAATAAATTTGATCAAATAGTCTAATCTTGGTCAAATAACCCCAGGGTAGAGCATTTTCTTATCGCAACAATTTAAATTGGGCTAAAGGTGCAAAGGAGTAGGTTAGGACATAGGTTAGTTAGTTTCTTTTCAATAAAAAGTGTAAGATGATCGATGGAAAATGCAGGATCTTGATGGTGGAATGTTTTGTCTAACCCCATAGTGAAACAAGCAAAGGGGGCAGTGCGCAAAACCCATAAAAGGGTCATTAAACCTAAGTTTGACCTCATATATTGAAGCGCGCCCCAGAGATTAAAGATCGGGCCTAGATCTACGACCGAGTTGTTGGCGCCCAGATCTACGGTTCTTATGAGTTTTCAGACCCTCCCGATCATTCGACCTTTAATGGTGGGGGGGGTCTGAAAAGATGTTTAAAATGTGTGCTCAGATCTACAGTCATCCCATCAGCGTGTAATTGGACAGTCCACAGGAGATTCTGGACCCCCCCCAATCGTTCTACCTTTAACGATGGGGGGGGAGACCGACATTATGTTTAAAGAACGCGCCCAAATCAATGGTTGGTCCAGCTTCACCCAGATC
>ML789071.1:112322-126151 GCA_009831015.1 Picea engelmannii | reverse complement strand
CCCACCTACCTCACTACCCCACGTCCCATCCACTACCACCAAAACCCATGCACATCTCCATACAAGTGCGCCCCCCATCCAAACCATGAGATAAATCTACACTCCATAATCTTTCCGGAGCACCCCCCACCTTCCGAGCTTTAACAAGGGGGGGTCCGGAATCCCAAATTAAACCCAATGCATGTTCCATTAAATCTTATCACATTTAATTTAATCCCACGGCCAATAAAAATTCTGGACCCCTCCTCACCATCCGGGATTTAACGAGGGGGGGGTCCGGAATTTTTCGTTTCACGAAAAAACCAAGTTTGCCTTTTTGCCTAAATTTTTGTCTATTTTACCATGCCATCTTTCAGAGCGATTTTTGGGCAAACGGAGACGGATTTTAAAAATCCAAGAGATTTTTTTGCTCAGTATGGGCTGAAGAACAAAAACCTCTCTCAGTTTTTTCAGCGGAGTTACGAGCAGGGAGAATCGACGACATCTTCAAGGCCTATTTTTCCACATTTTCAATTTTCCTTTTCATTGCCGATCTTGCAGGAGCTGTTACGGCCAGCTGGGGACGAATTTGGAGAAACCGAAGGATTTTTTTGTCCAGAACATGCCCATCTACAATAACCTCTTTCAGTTTTCGCCCAGGTGTCATCATTGAAGAGAAAATCACGTCTGATCGGACCCTTGTTTCGCAGAAAAACGGTCCGTCTTTCATGGCAGAAAACTCCAAATTTTGTGGGAGTGGTGGCTATTTTTGGCCGAGGCGGTTAAACCGACTTCCGAAACTAATTGGGATGGTCTATCCTATTTATCCAGAGGATTTTAACGTAAAAGGGTTCGAGCTGTGAGGTTCCAGGACTGGAGTATGGGCTGTGTATGACCAGAAGACCTTTTCTTCTCTGTAATTTTTAGATGAGCAATCAGCAATGAGCATGTTTTCTTTCACAGGATTCTTGTGTGGGTGTATTGGTGGTGTTTTCCTCTATTAAAATGTCTTCTTGTTATCTTTCATTTTGTTTTCAGCTCTTATTATCAGAAATAATGTTATAGAAGTAGAATTTATCAACAGATACTCTGTCTCTCAGCTTGTGATAATCTTTATGTTATTCATCTAAAGAGTCCAGCTTAGGAATTCTTAGTTGCTCCCTTGCCTGGCTTTTTCCTCCACTTTTTCTTCCTCAAGTCAACAGCATTAAAACTCAATTCAATCCAAGACGTTCACTACCTTGCCCTGTGTAAAAGAAATTTGTCCATATCTGAGATGTGAATCACATTGTTTACAGTGCAGACCCCATTTGCCCAATGGATCTCCTTGTTGTTCCGAATCAAACATTTAAAAACCCCAACCAATGTTCTTTATAACTAGCCTAATACCTCTTCAAACAAAGCTATATCAGACAGAGATATCCCTCTCTTAGTCTTGGAGGGCTAGATCCAAGACTCGAAGTGGTTCTGATGTTGCCTCTGTGACTGCCTTACAGCCTTGGGAAAATTACAGAGTGCTAACATATTATATCCTTCCTTTTTAATCTCTTATTCCATATGACCAATGGTATCTATGATACAAGGTGGATAGGTCTAGGTCGACCCCCAAAATAACATCCAATATGAAAAACAAATGCTAAGACACCAAAACGTCACCCTAGAAGATTACATGTGTGGGTGTAGATGATGAAGTGAGGATGATGTGAGGAGGTAAAGCGTTAAAGTTTCCTCATATAAAAGGATAGCGCTTCCCTCACTTGTAAATCAAAACTCACACTTGTGGAGAATAACTTATATTGTCTTTTTTTACTCTTTTCTCATCATGGAGTACTTATGTGCACCTCCTGGAGAGTGATCTTGTGGATGTTTCTCTTGTTTTGGTGGATAATTCTTATTCTAGGGTTTCTTCATCCATAGTGACTTGTCTAGTAATTGTTCTTTCTAAGTATTTGTGGTTTATTCATTGGTGTTTTAAGTAGATGCTCTATCAAATTTTTGATAAGTTGCATGTTATCTTGTTCTCCTTGGATAAGTTTGTTTTGAAAACCTAGGAAGGCTTGCAATTGTGCATCCCCTTTCTTGTTTTCATTCATCTTGAAGCATATAAGGTTAAATTTAGGGCTTGTGATTGTGCATCCCCTTAGATTTGTCCTTATCAGTTGAATTCTAGAGATTATGATTGTACTACTCTAGGGTTTGACATATTTTCCACCTTAATCTCTTGTTAGAAGTCTTAGAAGATATAGAACGACATATAGGCCTTGTGATCGTACATCCCCCTAAATTTGTTTTCCTAAAGGGTTAGACCTAGGGTTTGTGATTGTACTACCCTAGGGTTTTGATCCTTGAGTTTTCTTTGTCTTTTATCCTCCATAGAGGTTGCATGAATTAACTCCATATGCCCAACGACTTGAGATGGAACTAGTCTTTCTCTTGTTGTAAGTGATCTAAACCTTAGTTTTAGCTCTTTCTCTTCCAAAATATTGTGTTGGTATTAGGAATTTTGCATTGCATCTTCATTTATTATTTAAAATTATCATCTAACATCATTCTTTGTTGCATTGATTGAATTTTTATCCATTAAGGTTTAACATCTTGCATCTATTTAAGGTAGTTTTATGCTATTTTATTTCAGCAAGCATTAGCTTATGGTTTGTTAGTATTTTATTTAGTATTTGTCATATCTTCTATTTCATTCTTGCTAATTTGGGACTGATTTACTACTATTTTTATAAACTTGTTATATGTTGAAGTATATCATCTTTTAATCAAGTTTTATTGCAGCATTTCCTTTTTTTTTTGATAGCTAGTGTTTTGGGGCATTCACTTTACTTTCCTTGCTTGATAGTCATCATTCATTTTCCTAAAAACACCCCTCATACATGCACATTTAACTTATCTTGATTAAACCACATTGACCTTGCCCTGAATGCATTGACCTAGTTGGTGGTAGAATCAAGTAACCAAGATAAGGGGTTGTAAACTTGCCTTAGCGTTCTATATGATCCTTTGAGGTTTCTAGGGAAGACTTCCTTGTGTTGGATATTTATCCTTCACTAAAATGAGGGAATTAATTTCTTAGGTGACAATGGAAAATACTTCCATATGTTACATTAGTCAATCACCTTGTGAAGGCTTTGCACAAGTGCTAGATTTTGTGATAAAAATTAGTATGATGATCTTATGTGTGCCCAAAATTTCGATGAAGGCGACTGGCAAGAAGAGGACAAAAATCTCAACTTGCAAGAAGAGTTCCACAATTTTATATCAGTTTATTATTTTGTAGTATGATGAGCTTAGTTGTGCCCAAAATTTCGATGAAGGCGACTGGAAAGAAGAGGAGAAAAATCTCAGCTTGCAAGAAGAGTTCCACAATTTTATATCAGTTTATTATTTTGTGCAATCTACTTGTCCCTAGTATGTTCTTTCTTAATTTATTCTTCTTTGTTTACAAGTCAATATGGTAAATTGTGAGGCATGTACCACATCGGATGCAATTGACCTTAGGATTTTGTGTTGGATTAGCTTGTCATGTTTTCAGGGAAACTCAATTCTTCTTAACCTATTTAAGACGATCACCCTTGAGGTTTTGTTTCTTGAATTTGGTAATATAACTCTTTTTTAAGATAATTTAAGTGTTGGGTAAGTTCTAGATATTGAAGTAGTGGATGCAAGATTGCATAAGTAGGTTGACCAGAATATTGAACAGTTCCAATGACAAAGGATGTAGCAACATGTGCCACCAGGTTGTTTGATAAGGCATGATAACGTAGGGAATTTGTGGTGAACCATTTACAATTCCTGTAACTAGTAGTTTCCTTGGGGCTCGTTGCCAAAAGGGAGAAATGGAGAAAATAAAATTCACCAGACCATGAATCTCAATCAACCCTACAAATCTCTATAACTTCTTTGAAATTCACTTCCTCGTAACCAATGGATTCCAATGGTTTATCCCCGTTGAAAAAATTTCATCCATTCAACTTTACCAAGTAAAAACTTGATCAATCAGTGTCTTACATGTCATGTGACAAACTAAGAAACACATTTTTAAAAAACCGAAGGTGATCTCATGATCTATTCATTTTTTGAAAATGTAGTTGATAAGTGGATAAATTAGACTTTTTTTTAAGTCATTTTTTTAATAAGATAAAATTTTGTCTTGATTTATATATTTTTTTGGATTAAATCATTTAAAAATGGGAAGTTTCATGGTCAAAGTTTTCATAAATATGGTGAGAACTAGAACTTTGCAAGATTCCTATTGAATTTTGAGAAGAATTTCAACCTAAAAATGGTTGATTTTATCTACTTATTAATTACCTCACTTAAAAAAATCCTTTGGCTTAATTAATGCGCAATGACATCATTACATTGACAACTAACACTTATTAAAATTCTCACAATTATTACACTCCCATTAACTATTGCGCATATATATTTGTTCAGATAAGTGTTTTCTACAACATTTACACTTCATTATGAAGACATGTAATTATATGCTTACATGTGGCATTTAAGAGAGATAGAGAGAGTGTGTATGTGTGTGTGTGTTTCAATGTTAGCTTTCATTCAAAAACTAAATGTGTGTTGTTTATGTGAATTAATTTAAAGAAAACGTATTCAAAACATTTACATTGTAACTCACATATAGGAAAGAGGAAAATTAGTGAAAATCATTGGGTTGATTCAAATCAAATATTAGCAAAAGTGGATCACTATTTTGAGAGTAATCATACTAATTTAAATGTGAGAACACAAAAAAAAAGGAAAACAGAAATGAAAGCTTGGAATTAACTTCCTTATTAGCATGCTTTGTTTATTTCTTGATGTCTTCCTTACACATAACTTTTGAACTACATGGACTCCACCATTTAGCATACTTTTGCTAAAAGATTATCTTCTTGTAACAAGAGATTGGGTGTAAGTTATAGCATACCATATGTGAATGTGGAATAGGCTTTGATTATGTGCATTGCATGTGAATGTGGAATAAGATTTGTTTATGTGCATATGTTTATGTGCATGTGCATTGCATCCAAGGATGACTTCATATTTGTCAATTTACCGATGATGACTATTGTTTTAACCATTAGTGAGATTGCAATTCGGATCAACTATGTGGTGCTATAAACTTTCTTGAGGGATACAAATTGGAAGAAAACTTGCACATCTACACATGTGATCTCGCTCTACACTAGATAGATCCAGAGTTAAAATAGATATGCATTAATGTATTTACACCTCAATACAACTTATATGTGTATAATAACAATATACTTTAATGTATAGGTTTTCACAGTTAGTCATTATTGTTGAATTTTCTAGAAATAAACTGTGTAAGAAACTTCTATTGTCCAATGTTTCGAGTGGACACTCCACTCATCGTCAAGGTAGAGTGCCCACTCGAAACATTAGACAATAGAAGTTTCTTACACAGTTTATTTCTTAAAAATTCAACAATAATATACTTTAAGCTAAGTTGCATGTCACTCACACACACATTCATAAGTTATAATTACTAGCATTTTATATGTAACATCACCACTATAATCCCCAGTTTAATTAATGTTTATGTAGATATAATGTGTGGCTACGGCCAAAGCAATGTAATATGTGAATTGTATTTCCTTCTTTTATTAATAAAAATGTGATGTCGGCTACTAAGGGGACATGGACAAGAGATGGGGGGTGAATTAATCGACAAGAGGGGGGGGTCTAGGATAACGGTCAAGAGGTTTCCAAGGGGAAAATTACCCATGTATATTGATTAAACCCATTTTCTTAAATTTTTTATTTGTATATGAACCTTCACATTTATGATTGAGTTTTCCCTAAGCCAATCATTGAATACATGTAATAGAGTGAGTGTGAGTGGTCACATCCCAAAGTTATTGGGCACATGGGGGTTGAGTATAATTAGCATGGGGAAGACTGTGAGTGCAGAAAGGAAAGCCAAAGAGAGGAAATTTGTATGAGTTGGGACAGCATTTTTAGGGAGAAAAAATTTTGGGCATGAGAGGAAGAGGAGAGCAAGAAAACAGAATTTGAAGTTGTTGCAGCTATGGAGGGAGAATTCTAGAAAAAGCTGGAGCGAATTGGGGCTCGAAACTGAAGAGTCGGGTTGTGAGGCCTGAAGAGTGAACTTGTGTGAGAGATGCACTAAAACAGCAAGTGGTTGTTTTGGTTTTTTGATAGTTTTTCTAACAGTAGATCCCTTGAGTTCTCAGATGAGAGATTCCTAGTTGTATATTCCATACAGATCCTGATAAACGAATGGGACACCCGAGGGACTGAGATCGGTGAATGGGTACATTCCTTGGGTTGGACAGGTCAAGAAGAATAAATTTGGTGGAAAATCGGGATAGTTGTAGGAGAATATTAGTGGGGTTGAGAGTTTTATGAGATGTGAGTGGACTGTGAGAGACCGCCCTATTTTGTGGATTTCTAGCCTCATCTTCGGGGTGACTCGTTGTTGATATTTGGAACATTCAGTATATAGTTGGGTGGAACGTCCGTCCCAAGCAGTTGGTTGCACAACTATTGTAAAAAGACAAGTGTTTTATCTTGTTGTTGTGTTAAATTATGTCTTCAATTGTTGTGCATGACCTCTTTGTAAATGAGAATGATTTATATGTTGTGTCAACGAGTTGTTTAGTTGTTTTTCATGTTGATTATTAACATGTTGTATATCCTTTTATTTTATGGTTGTAGATAGTAGCTAAATATATTTTAATTCGTAGCTGAAAGCTACAGGAAATGGGCTAACAATGAAATAGTTAATTAGTTAGAAAAAAAAAAAAATTAAGAGTATTCAACACCGTAATGTCACTCAGATGGGTTGGGGGGCATTACATTATGGTATCAGCGCTTTCGATTCAAACAGGGAGCTTGTATGGGCCAAGATGGTTGTGAATTCATGAAATTCGTTGTTGCAGATTTGTCTGTGACCGATTTGGGGGAAAAAAATGGAGATTTTATAGAGAAAACCCCAATTTTGTTAATGAATCTGAGTTTTAATGACTTCAAATGGTTTGAGAGGGTTAATGCAGTAGAGCAGTGAATTTGCAAATCAAAATTCAACCTAGAATGGTCAAAACTCAAGTTTTAATGGCCGCATATAGAGTTACAAACAGTTGGAAGAATTGACGGTTGAGATCATTTTTGATCTCATGATTGACGGTTGAGATTCATCATGATAAATTTAAAAATTCCTAAGGATTCGACCATTTGAAATGTTGATGGGATCGACGACCAGGATTAAATTGGGGGTTTTGTAGGAGAACTAAGTCTTCCGCGCTTCGGGACTTCAGAGGTCCAGGACTCCAAGACATTAGAACTTCACAACACTCTAATCATGTCGAAGGCAACCTGCTATCACGGTTACTAGAGAGTTTGACTAGCAACTAGTGGTCTCCCATCCATTGTCGTGGGATCTTCCCTATCGTTAAACCATGACCAGTTTTTTAGTCGCGACGTAACACGAGTCGTAGATTTAAGGATCTTTGGAATCCTTCTTGACCGTTGGATAAACGCTATAGTCAAATTCAGTGTTGACCCACTCCGAGAGTAAAAAGGTGTTAAATGAATGGAATCCCCGAATGTCGAAGTCACGAAGTAAGGTGAGTCGTAGATCGAAGGATCTTCGGAATATTTTCTTACCGTTGGATATACGTTACGGTCAAGCTCAGTGGTGACCCACTCCGAGAGTAAAAAGGTGTTGAATGACCGGAATCCACGATTGTCGAAGTTGTGAAGTAATGTGTGTCATAGATCTAAGGATCCTTTAGGACCCTTCTTGATCATTAGATCGAGCATAGTGGAAGGATAGGCTAAGAGGTACCTTTAACGAACAACAAGAAGTCATCCCAGCTTTATGACATTTCTGGTAGGTAAACCTTTGGGACTTAAATGGGTTAAGACCTGTTAGGGACGTGAAGTAACGTGAGTCGTAGATCTAAGGATCCTTCGGGACCCTTCCTGATCGTCAAATGCGATTTACAATTATTCGAAATTGACCCACTCTGGGAGAGAAAGAGTTCAGAACGACCAGAATCCATGAACTTCGAAATCGCGAACCAACGTGAGTCGTTGATCTAGGGATCCTTCGGGATCTCTCTCAACCATTAGATCGGGTATAGTGGGAGGATAGAGTAAATGGTACTATTAACCATCGAATCGATGGGAGGAATTCGGGAGCCATGTGGACTGTAGATCGAGGATTTGTTGGGATCTTTTCTCAACCATTTGATCAACTGGTGAGAGGACAACAAAAGTACTTCAGAGAAGTCTTGCTCTGGGAGATTTGAAGATATAGGAAGATGTATTAAATGCCAAAGTGTCGAAGGCCGAAGTACGTGGTGAGGAATTCTAGAACTTAGGAACTTCGGAACGCCGGGAGATTCAAGGGTATAGGAGGATGTGTTAAACGTCGAAGCAACGAAGCATCGAAATGTCCCTCGTCAAAGTGTCCAGCTTCAATAAATTGTGAAGTAAAGAACAACCCCAGCCGTCCATCACAACTAATGAATAAGCCAAAGTCATTGATCATCAAGGCTTGGAGGTGAACAGGATTCGTCGAAGTTGTGGGAAGTGGAGATCAAACCGTCCATCAAGGACATAGATCAACGGAGGAGAGAAAAAGTGCATTTGAAGTTGTAAGGGTGCTAATTATCAAGAGGTTGTGTGCTTTGATTAGGACTATCAGATAGCTCGGCTACGTATTGACATAGGATCTAGGCGCACAATGAGGAAGGAGTTAACAAGAGTTCATGTTGGAATGTGAGGACTGTAGATCTCGATGATTGATTAAATCGTGACCGTTGATGAAAATGCTCGAGGAGTGTGAATTTAGTGTAGGACCCTTACCAATTCTAAACCTTGTGTTAGGTGTGGACAAATCTCAATCATTGAATCTAAGGGTGGATCGATGCCCACCATATATTTTGGAGCGGGAGGATAATTTGGGACTTCAGGGCTCCAGGAAAGTTTGTAGACCTGTACAAGAATATCGAAGGGGTCGAAGGCCCCGGTATTCATGAAGACCGGGAGATATTCCCCGCAACCCGCAACCACATCATTGTTAGTGGATGATGACCGAGGTCGCGACCATGCCATGTCGGATGGTGTGAGAGAGGTGAAGCTACATGGATTCCACGTGACGAAGGGGATGGTCCTTGGAAAAAGGCACCCAAAAAAACTTCGGAAGGCTATAACTTTCAAATCAGAGATCAATTTTGGTCAAGGTTTCAGTCGTTGGAAAGTTGTTTCAGGGAGGAATGCATCAAGCAAATCAAATTTGAATTGATGCAATGTGTCCTTCATAAATTGATGAAGAAACAAATTGTATCCTATATGATGAAATGTTTTATGCTATGTATATTTATAATAGTTAGTATTATATGCACGTTTCTTGCAGAATTAGAGGTACAAGAAAGAAACTTTAGTTCTTATATGAGGACTGGAATTATGGAAGATGCTCAAGGATCTTACATCCACGAGGAAAAGATCATAGTTATGCATGTTAGCATGGGGACTGTTGAGACAGGGTCCAATGGAAGAAGAGATAGGAAAGAGCATGTCACTATGATAAGTTTGCATAGGGAAGTGCAAAGCTACAGGGATGATAATGAAAAGATTATGAAGGCTCAAGAAGAGATACTTTAGAGCTTAAATATGTTGCATAAGCAAGTCAAAATATTTTGGCACCAAACAAACAATTAGTGTTAGACAAGTATCAACATCTAGATTCCATAGCAAAAGGGATGATCATAGAAATGATAGGCAGTCAAGAAGCATCAGCAGGCACCATCATTCTCCAAGGTATTCCACTAGAAGAACTCATGCAAGCTCAGGGCCAGGGAGCAGCCCAAGTGCGTCTCATGTTTGGAGGAAAAGAAGAAAACATGAGGTAGACATCTTGCAAGGTGAACTCAGGAAAATTAAGCCACCTACTTTCAATGGTGAGCACATGAAAGAAGAAGAGGCAGAGCCCTGGCTTTTAGAAATAAAGAAGTATTTCCAGCTGCATGATTATCCATCCAAGGTAGAAGCCAAAATTACCACCTACCACTTGCAAGGGAAGGTAGCCATGTGGTGGGATCAACTTAATCAAGCCAAGAACCTCGATGAGAAAAGGATCTCATGGAGGTAGTTCAAAGGATATTTCCAAGAGAAATATTTGTTCGAGCATTACTATGAGAGAAAGATGAAAGATTTCTTTGAACTCAAGTTGGGAACCATGGCAATGGAGAAATAAGAGAAGCAGTTCTTTGAATTGTTGAAGTATGTTGACTTCATCAAGGATGAAAAGGTTAAAATCCAAAGGTTTCTAAGTGGGTTACACTCCTTCTATAGTGACAAGATTCAATATGATAACCCCAATACCTTGAAAGAATCCATAAGGAAAGCAAGGCACCTTTATGAGCAAAGGAAAGGACGGCCAGTGTTTTAAAAGACTTGGAATGACAAAATGAAGGGAAAAAGGATCAAAGGCAGAAAGGTTTTAAGCCATCTTTTTTCAGAAATAACTCCCAAGCAAATCAACAAGGCCAAACAGCCCAAAATGATCAAAAGAATGTAGATTCATTTGGGAAAAGGCCAAGGAGGCAACATGTTCAATGTTGGGGATGTGAGGGGAATCATTTGTATAGGAATTTCCCTCATAAAGGAGAAAGAATGAGGATTGTCCACAACATTTAGAAGGTTGAAATAGTGGAAGACATGGGAGGAAGCATGCCAAGGATTTATGTAGTCTTGGACAACAAGCAGGTGGAGTATCGATCCCCCATGATCGAAGTGGATGGTAAGATTGATAACCAACACGTAGCAATTTAATTGATTCCGGAGCTAGCCATAGTTACATAAATGCTAACATTGTTGAAAGATTTCGCTTGCAAAGAAATAAGCATAAAAAATCTCGGTTAGTTCAATTATCCACGGGGGCTAAAAGAAAAATCAATGAGTTGGTTAAATATTGCCAGATAGACATGAATGGACTCAACATGAAGGTAGATGTAAACATCATACCATTGGGTTCATATGACTGTCTAATTGGCATGGATTGGTTAGAGAAACATCATGTTGTCCTACATTGTTACAACAAGACAATCACATGTCTTGATGAGGAAGGGAAGCAAGGAAAGGTTCAAAGCATTCCAATAGCTATAGTTGTTAGAGAGATTTCAGCTATGCAGTTGAAGAAGAGCTTTAGGAAGTGATGTCAGATGTTGGCAGCCCATGTGGTGGAGGAAGCCAAAGATAAAGTGGCAAGCATTGAAGACCATCTGGTCTTGAAGAATTTTGAAGATGTTTTTAAAGAAATTCCAGTATTTCCACCCAAGAGAGACATTGATTTCTCTATTGATTTAGTGTCAGGAGCTGCCCCAATTTCTAAGACACCATACAGAATGGGTACACCAGAATTGAAGGAGTTACAGATGCAGCTTAAAGAGTTGTTAAAAATTGGGTATATATGCCCAAGTGTGTCACATTGGGGAGCCCTGGTTCTTTTTGTGAAGAAGAATGATGGAACCTTAAGGTTGGGTATTGATTTTAGTAAACTTAATAAATCAAGCAACTTAATAAGGTTACCATAAAGAATAAGTATCATTTTCCCAGGATTGATGATTTGTTTTATCAGCTAAAAGGTGCAAGAATCTTTTCAAAGATTGACTTGAGATCAGGCTATCTTCAAGTAAGGATAATAGAACAAGACATCAGCAAGACAGCATTCAGAACAAGATATGGGCATTATGAATTCATAGTAGTGTCATTTGACCTATCAAATTCCCTAGTAGGTTTTATGTGTCTGATGAATGGAGTGTTCAGGGAATACCTGGACAAGTTTGTGATTGTGTTCTTAGATGATATACTCGTCTATTATAAATCGGAAGAGGAACATGAGCATAATTTAATAATGGTGTTGCAATTTTTAAGAGAACACGGATTGTATGCCAAGCTAAGTAAGTGCATCTTTTACCAAAAGAAGATTCACTACTTGGGGCATATAATATCAGAAGCAGGGATAGAAGTTTATCCTGAGAAGACAGAGGCCATTAGAGGATGGTCAATGCCAAATAATGTGACAAAGGTCAAATCATTCATGGATATTTTCGGTTATTATCGAATATTCATAAAAGGGTTCTCAAATATTGCAAGTCCAATCACTTCTTTGCAAAAGAATGGAGCGAAGTGTGAATGGATTTCCAAGTGTGAAGAGAGTTTTCAACAGTTGAAGGGAATATTGACAAGTGCACCAATCTTGAAGGTTGCAGATCCAAACGAATATTTTTTTGTGTGCACCGATGCATGCAAGGAAGGACTCAGTAGAGTTCTTAGCCAAAGGGACCATGTGGTATGCTATGAGTCCAGAAAATTAAAAGAGCATGAGAGAAATTACGCTACACATGACTTGGAGTTGGCAGCGATTGTTCAGGCATTGAAAATATGGAGGCATTAACTTATGGGTAAGAAACTCGAGCTAAGGACAGACCATTGTGGTCTGAAGCATTTGTTTTGACAGCCAACACTAAATGCTAGGAAAACTAGATGGATGGAATTTCTGAGTGAATATGACTTCGAAATTAAACATATAAAGGGAAAGGAAAATCAAGTGGTTTACGCGGTCAACAGGAGAGCTCATGAAGTGCATATTGCAACCATTAGCATGTATAGGACAGATTTGAAAGACAAAATTGTTGCAGCAGCAAATTCAGATCAGAATTTTTTTAAATAAAAGAGACATTATAGCAAGGTAATTTTCAGCAGAAATTTAATTATTATGAGTTGAAAGAAGATGGAATTCTCATGTACAAAGGTGAGGTGTATGTGCCGAATTTCGGGGAGATGAAAAATGCAGTGTTGAATGAGATACATAATGTGCCATATGTTGGGCACCCAGGATATCAGAAAACAATTGCAGCAGTAAGAAGCCATTATTTTTTCCCAAGATTGAAGAAAGAAGTGGCTAATTACATAGTCAGATTTCTAGAATGTCAAAAAGTAAAAACAAAACATAGACACCCAGCAGGTTTGCTATAGTCATTGTCCATTCCAAAATGGAAGTATGAAGTAGTTACAGTTGATTTTATTACTAAGTTGCCCATAACAGTGAAGCAGCATGATTCCATCATGGTGGTGGTAGATAAGTTGACTAAAATAGCACATTTCATTCCAGTAAAGACTACACATAAGGTAGCAAATATTGCAGAAATTTATATGAGAGAAATTGTTAAGCTACATGGAGTGTCTAAGTCAATAGTTTCAAACAAAGATCCCAAGTTTACTTCCAATTTTTAGAAGTGTTTGTTCAAGGGATTTGGGAAAAATTTAAATCTTGGTACAACATATCATCCAGAGTCAGAGGGACAAACAAAAAGGACTAAAAGGATAATTGAGGAAATGCTTATAATGTATGTGATGGATCAGAAATCAAAGTGGGAAGATTATATTCATTTGGTTGAATTTGCCTACAATAATGGGTATCAGGCCTCATTGAAAATGAGTCCATTTGAGGCATTGTATGGCAGAAAATGTAACATGTAATATACCAGATATAAATAATATGCAGAACAGAAACAAAATGCTAGATATGGCATAATAGTAGTAATATAACCAGCATAATCTCCACAATAACATAGAAATGATATAAGAACAACAACAGAAATAGCACTTTGATTCAGAAAGCAATGTTCACAGGCTCTTCGAGGTGGAAACCTCCAGTCGAGCAGCGCTCTGTTACAATAATCTCCAAGCTAGGGTTTTCATACCCTCGACCCTTATTTATACTAAATATGTCTATCAAGAGAAGCATCTAGAGGAAGATCCTTCTAGAAGCGGAAGCTTCTATTAGG
>ML789071.1:81889-101137 GCA_009831015.1 Picea engelmannii | reverse complement strand
TTTTTTTTAGTGATCAAAGCACTGACTGAAATGGCTTAAACACCAACTAAAATGGCTGAAATGGCTTAAACACCAATTAAAATGGCTGACATGGCGTTTCAAATATCTGAAACCTCACTAAAACGTTTCATCCGTATTTCAAAGGCATTCTGTAAAATGATCCGTCTCCATAACAAAGAAAAGTGTTTCCAAAAGTGAAACATGTAGGGGTGGTGTTTCCAGTAACATAGGCTAGGACATATCCAACTATATAAAATGGCTGAAATACATTTTACATAGTTGGATATGTCTTTATCTATGAAATCAGTTACGTTATCATTACAATCATTTCTCATTTTACATAGGCTTTAAATAACTGTCTTTATCTATGCTTAATATTCAAACTAAAAATATGACTACCGAAGGAAGGAGGCCCTAAAAATACATAGTGTACCAGAGGCAATTTGGCAGCATTCTTACTGGAAAAAATCAGAGAAAACAGGAGAGACAAAATTGATCATATGAAATAATAACAAAAACATACTTGCCTGGCAGAGAAGTAAAACCCTACTACAGCAATGTCTATTACTTGCTCTTTGAGCTAAAGTATGTCATTGCAAGTTTGCCTGACCCATGTAATCAGCACTGTTCAGCAACGTTAGTAACTCTGGTGGAATGTCTCGCCTGTGACAAAATCTGTTGCTTGTTTTCAACTATAAAAGTCTATTTTCACTAATCTAAGATTACATGCCTAAAAGGGCTTGATACAGTTGCTTTCCCACTTACAACTACTTAATATGGTTGTCTAATGGGAGGTATAGTACAACAAAATACGATGGTTGAGAAACCCGAGTAGCTAAACTGCAGACTATGGTTTAGTACCGGCCTTCGATGACTTCCTTCAAATGCCTTTGTCGTCCACAGAAGAAGAATTTCCCTCCTTGGCAGATATATTTTCAACCAGGTTCATGCTGGGATTTCTGATAGATAGAGTTTGATTGCTAGTATTAGATGTTACAACAGGACCACTCTCTAGTGAAAACTGCACAACCTGTTCTTGGGAGAATATAGTTTCATGTTTAACTTCCTTTAATTTGAATTCGTTTCCAACATCATTGCTGACATTATCCTCTTTTGCTTCCATTTGCAAAACGTTTGGAGAGCCACTGGTTCTATCCCCACCATGGGCCTGAAGTCTGAGTCTTTCCTTGTATTCAGACATCTCTCTTCTATAACGCTCCTTTTCTTTTATACCACGTTCTTGATAAGGCTGCCATAAAATTATGCTTAGTAGAAAAATAAAAATATAAACCACCAAATAATTATTTATCAAAGTTTTCATATAGCAGTAGAAAATAGATATTTCCTATTACATACTAATTTATCCTCCTCTGAGAGATGATTCCACAAGTCTCCAATCATCCTGCTAATTGCTCTATCCTTGTCAGGTTGAGTTGACTTCAGCCTAGCTCGTTGTTCAGCAAAGAAGAAATTATAACCAGTTCTGTTCTGCCTAGGTGCATTTGGATCCTTCCTGGTTATTTCCTTTTTCTTTCGCTTTCGTTCAAAATGATGTTCCGTACCAGCAGTTTTAAGGTCAGCACCCAGACAATTCAAAAATGCAGACACAGTTGCACCCTGTGGTATTGTGTTAGAAGCAGGCACATGGTACATCACACCCCTCAATTTCCTTGTTCCAACCATCACATTAATTAGGTAACCATAATCAAACTTTCCATCAATATATCCAGTAACAACACTTCCAATAGATGATGCTGGGTCAACTGCACCAGATTGGCATATAAGATTAAAGCTTTGGTAAGGTTCCAAATACAAATGCAGCTTAAGAAAACACTACTCGATGAATTATTGAATATCCATGGGTTAAGAGTAAGATGACCTCCAAGTGCTTGGGCAGAATCAACTTTTTGCTTTTTCATATCTACTTCAGGATCCGTAGAAGGTGAATGTGTATATTCAGGCTCTGAGAATGGACGAGGTGTGGGGGGACATTAGTCAGGAGAAGTGTTAGTAAAGAACAAAGGAAATGACCATGTGAGACATAATATTTCAATGTGATCAACATAAGACAGCCTGAAACCATAGTACTATTAGTAAACACCGTCAACTAATTTAGCCTATTACCTGGAGGTGTCATGATAGGTCCCTTTATCTGAAAGAAGTAGACTTGCTCAAAATGGTGAAGCAGATTGTTGTAATATTTCCGTAAAACAAAAGAAGCACTCGTAGTTGTTGGAGGAAAGTCGAACACCAATGTGATCTCCTTCCACTTCCTTTCTTTAACGACCTGCATCATGTTTCAGGGTGATACTCAGTTACAATCTTTCAACTCTGGAATCAAAGGTGAACAAAAATCACAATTAAAGAGAAACAGAAGAAAACATTTTATCTGTGAATGTTCACTGCATAGCTGCTTAATAATCCAATTGTGAGGAATTAGATATGCATACTGATTCTTACCGATTTCCAAGGGAGTACATTTAACAGTATGGATCACACTATAGAAAATGAAAGCATTACAGCAAGTAAACCTTCCTAATATTGCAGCTACAACACAATTCACTCTTCTGTATGGAGAAATCCAGGATGTATTTACACAAAACGCACAAGCCAATCCCTTGAATTGATGTATTTAAGACCACTGACATCATATCACAAAAGTTAAAAGGATAATTAATGCTAAACATGTCATAAATATTTAGCAAACAAGATGTAGAACCATTCTCGTCAGTGGCAACATGTGCATAGGGTGAGTTACTACATAAGGAGAATAAATCTGGAATCCATTTCCTATGTTTTCATCGTAGGCAACTTTCCTGTATTTCAAATAACAAATGTCTGAGAATGTGTATAGGTTCTAGGTGATAGTTGTTCCAATGGCCGAAATTGGGAAATGTAAACAAGTCATATTTTGGGATCTCAAGAAACAAAGAACCAGAAAAAAAAGGTCCCATGAAAGCATCATCAAGAAGATTCAGGGACCAAGCAAGCTGAGCAATATTTTAGTCTGGGCATCAGCTTCTGTATCAAAAGATCCAATATTCATTTTAAGATACTATGACGTGTCCAGAGTCCAGACGTATATTTCAGTTCATATAGTATGATGCTAAAAAAACCTTTACAGTCCAGGAAACCCCAATATAGTTCATAACTTCAACAGAAAAAACTAAGAAAAAAAATCAAATAAGATGTACCCGCGAAACCAAATTTACCATCATAGACTGTAACCTAAAATTTACATACACATTCATCTTTAATGCAGAGCAAATAGCCTGTAATAAAATTCTTAGTTGTCTAGTTTTAAATTTTAATGCCTTTTGAATTACCTCCCTGGAATATGTTGAGAATATGTGTGAACTCTATTTGTGGAAATGTGCCAGCCCACTATGTGGGTGGTTGAGGCCTTTAATGGGTCAACCTTTGGGCAGTTAAACCCACTTATTGTATTTTATGGTTAGGGTGTATGCCATTCTTTTGTGGGCCCATAACCCCCTCTTGAAGGAATCTCTCACTTGAGTTGTGTATATATACACAACTCAAACTTTCATTTGTATCATCTCATTCAAGTGAATTCATTCATTCTCAAACTCTCATTTGTATGATCTCATTCAAGTGAATTCATTCATTATTTTGCCTAAGGACACCCATATTTCTCTCTACTTGTGGTGGGTCTCTCTTGGTTCTGGGTAAATTATCTTGATGAAGTCATGCTATGTGAACATCTTCTTCTGATCTATGTTAAGTACTGATACATTTCTGCAATTTCTTCTTGTTGGATTATGGTGTGTTAAAAGATCACTGTAGATCTACTATATCTTATGATCTCAGGCTTCAGCATGGTATCAGAGCTAGTCTGACTCTTTCTTCCTTATCCAACGCTACCCTAAGGCTGTTTTTCAGATCTGAAATTAGGGTTTTCAGCACTGTTTCAAGTCTGTTACAACTCTGAAATTTGGGTTTTTAGCACCCTATTTTTTGGACAGCAAGAATTTTTTAGGATTTTTTACCACTATCTTCACTACCAAGCTCCTTGGCAGACTTTTGGTCTTTTGGCAATTTAAAGGAAAGTTATGCAGTTTTGTGCCCCTTTTTAGGCAGCACACTCCTTATTTTCAATCAAAACCTACTGCATATTTTTCAGGGCAGCACTAGTAATGTGTGATCCATGTATGGAAAATGGTCCTGACTCCTTCATGATCTTGGAATAGGACCAAATCTTCCTTCAATATATGACATCACTCACACCAACAAAAGGGTGGAGTTTTAGCCAGATCAACAGGTTATCAAAGACATAAATGACGATTTTAAGGCTTTGTTGCACGTAACTCCTAAACTGCCCATGTACCAATACCAAAAACTCGTGGAAATACAGAAAACTAAGACAAATTAACCTCTAATTTGTTTCTAAACCTACCTACAAATTAACCTGTCGTTATTATTTTTTGCAAGATAATGTGTTATTTAAAAAAAAACTATATGTACACTGTTATCCCCTAACCTAGGGATAACTAGGGAGATTATGTCTCAAGGCCCACAGGTCTTAGACATGGAGTACCGAGAGCCATATTGACTTGAGCTTGGCCCTATAGGGCCCATCGTTTCTTCTTCAATCCCTCCATTCTGTCAGCAGCAGCAGCAGCAGCATCCATCCCATTGGCCTGGTTCTGAAGTAGCAGTGGGTCTTGCTCCATGAGGTAATGAGTCCGGGTATCATGGTATGTGTAACTCTGATTCTCAAAGCATTTGAATATGTGCATTTAATTCTCTTTTGCTTCATGACGTTTGCTTGTACATTATGCCTTTTAAGTTTTAACTTGTCCATACCTGGGGGGGGATGACAGAATGCCCTAGCAAGTTGGTTCCCTTAGGAATGAGTTGCCACTAGGTGGGTTTATGAAAGGTCATCGTCCATTCCTTCCATACTTATCACTTTTCATCCTTTTCCCTCTCACCTATCCCCTACATTGGCTCGGGCATTGGGTTTGCCAAGCTAGTAAGGGTTGTACCTTGCCTCGTGGGAAGAAGGAGCTAAAGGCCCAAAGGGTAAAAGTAGCTGGCAAAAGATAAAAGCCAAAGATCAAACCTTGAGATGCTTCGTCCAGGGATCCCTGAGAAAGCAATAAAAGGCTTCTCACGCAAGAAAAGTGGGGGACCCATAAATAAAATAAAACTCAAGACCTAGTTGGTGGATAGGGGGTCTCATCACGACCCAACCTATTAGGTCCATGGGCATGTAGCAGTATGACACTACTATTCATCTAGTCACCACGCCAGGGTAGTGGCTCTTGGTGGCATAGCCAAGAGAAAGGGAGTCTCATCATGAGCCAGCCTTCTCATCTCCGTGAAATGCTTGTGGGTAACGCTGTCAACACTGGTCACAAAGTCAGGGCAATGTCCTCCCATTATTCTCTTGAAAGAAAAAGCAATAAGACAAAGTAAAAAGGAATTTAATGGGATAGGAAACAATTGCATCCATGACAAGGTGCAGCTCACCCTCTACAGAAGCACCCACAGGTAAGACCTACATTTCCCTGCCATCACTGCACCCCTTGCCCACACATCCCCCACACCATTTCATGCATTTACATGACCTAGATTGGTCTTCACCTGGAAACACCCCACACCTAAAGAGAATTAGCCCAATAGGACGTCCTGAAACCCTCTCCAAACCTGGCTTGTAGAATAGCATAATGTCTTTGAGCACTTGTCTGGGAAAAGAGGGGTTTTATGCACATGTTTGGGTAGCTTGATTATTAGATGTGATTGACAATGCTATGATCCCTGTGACTTGTGAGCCCATGGAGGGCATACTTGTTGTTGTTGCAGGACCATGCCCGACAGACAGGTACATATGGGGAGACGATTAGCTCGGACCTCCATAGGGTTAAAAGCCCACCAAATGGATGTTGAGACCCCAACCAGGGGTAGACAAATACCAAAGGCTTGCACCGGAGAAAAAGGACGTTCCAGAGGCACCTTGGCAAGCCTGGACCTAGGGGGGTCTTGCCATCCCCCTTGAACATTGGCCTTGGGAGGCCCATGACGTCACCAGCGTCAGATGGACATGATGGAGGCAGTTGTGTGCCAAGTGGCACGTGTGGCATGATCCAGAGGCCTTGGAAGGCCTAATGTTTTGCTCATGGAGGCCAATGTCTCACTTATGAGGCCCAACGTCACCCTAGGAGGGCATGACGTCACCTCTTCTGCACTTTTTAGGGTTTAATTTGTTAATTTTATGTAAAAAACTAGATTTTTGATGTAACTGGCCATGTCGGCCTTTTTTGACCTAAATTGTAATTAAAGGTCATTTGAATTGTATAAATAAGGGGAAAATCCCTTGTATTTTTCATCATATTTCACTCACACGAGTGTGAGGTCTGAAATTAGACCTCTTTTAAGGCTTATTGGCTAAACTAAGCGGTGCGCAACTCTTGGAGGGAGCTTTTATTGGTGATTTTTGGCATTTTCATGGTGGAAAGTCTTCAACTAGAGCTTGTGACTAAATTATTCTAGGTGAATGTAAGTGAAAATCTGCAATTGTTCTTTTTTTGAATGGTTATGGTATCTTTTACTTTGCATTTATTAAGATTATGAAATTGCTAGTGTGAAACCCTAGGAGAAAAGCACATGTTATTGTCCTTCTCTCAATAGCTATCCACCTACTTGATTTTGCTAGAAGGCACCTTCATTGAAACATGTGCTAGAGCCCTACCTTAGTAGCACTCTAATACTTTTGCTTCATTAAGCTTTTATTTATCTCAAGCTTGACCTAAAGAAAAAGGAAAACTGCTAGAGCCTAGGGTTACCTACTTCCTAGTGGTCATTTTCCTTCTAGGGTTTTGGGTGATTGAGGCCTTGGGTTACCAAAACCTCAACCATCCTCCCTCTTGTCTTTAGTTCACTTATTATCATTTGTTTCCCCTTAGATTGCTGCTGCAAAAGTAACTCCATTTACCCTAAAGGCACTAGTTCATACCTTACATTTGATTGATTGATGAAAGCAACCCTTAAACCATCTACTTCAAGGTCTTTGCTAACCATTCCTAACCTTAGATTAGACTAACTTACTAACATTCTTGTTGCTGCTACAAAAGAAAGCTACAGCCATATATGACAGCAGTAAAAGCTTCTAAAAGCAAGTGTTAAAGCTGATTTTACATTGCCTTCTTTGCTTCTGACAATTACTAGCATATTGTCAATTTTAGGTTATCATTTTGGTCATTATTGAAGCTTGTTTAAGGCATAATTGTGAAGTTATCATTGCTGTTAGAAATTTCTGTTACTTCATCTTTTATATCAGCTTATTGTTTTTATTCAAAATCCAAGGTTTTATGAAGCACTAATATCAATTGGTACTTGCAAATAGTGTTTTCTTATTGTCTTGTTCTGGGCAGGTACACTTAAGCAAATCTTTGCTTCATCTTATTAAAACCTTTGGGACTTTCTGATCGGTGTGACTTGTGAGAGGAGAAGAACTTTCTTGATACTAATACCTTTTTCTTCTCAAACCCCCAGGTCACCGGGGATGTCTCCCCTAGGCTACTACCCCTAAAGAGAAAGAGGTATCTTATTTAGGTGACAGTGATAGCATAACCTCTTGTTACGCCAATTTATTGTTCACTTGCCTTTGGCTTTTGGGCAAGTACAAATTGTGCAATAACATACACCATGTTTCCCACAACATAATCGTTTTAAGGGGGGTCATGTTTCCAGGCATTCTCGTTTCTAAAACTAGTACACATTTCCACATTCCATCAACCTTAATTTTAAGGTGATCACTTTCAGTTATTGTGACAACTCTAATCATAAGTATAAGTTGGGGAAATCTTCATCCCCTTGAAAACAAAGTGTACTCTCTGCAATGGTTGCCAATAGAAATGACACCAGTAAACTATGACACCAATGCTTGGGTCATACCAACTTTGGGACCTTGTGTTATATGAGCTAAGGATGGCAAATGGCCCTCTGTTGATTCAACCACCCAATGATCACTGTGAAGGATATATGTTGGAAGAACATCATCATGAGTCCTTTCCCAAAAGTTTAGCAAGGCAAGCCTAACACCCTCTGGAGTAGTGTTATCAGAACTGGTCGATCAGACAAGTTCCATATCATTTCTAGTCCATATCACAGCTCTACACAGATGGTCAGTTCTATAGGGAGCCAACCTTTTTTTCCTGATCCGGCTTGTTCTGTACATTGTTGAATGAACAGGGAATGGGCTCACCAAAACCCCAAAAAAAATTAAAACAACAAAAAATTAAAAAATTAAACCCTAGAAGTAAACCTAGACCCCTCCCATTGTTATTTAATGAGGTCCCCACCCTCCATTTATCTCACACATTTCACTTCATCAATTTGGAGTTTTTTAGCTCAGTGTTCATCTTCATTCAGCATCATTCTTTTTGTTGGTTTGGAGTGCTTCTCGGGCTAATTTCTAGTGTTGAATCGGAGAGTTTACCGGGCTTATTTGGAGGGTTGATTGAAGGGCTGACTTGGAGAATTTCTTGGGTCGATTCAAGGATTGACTTGGAGAATTTATTGGGCTGTTATAGAGCTATTGTTTCTTTTGTTTTGGAGCTATTGTTGAGGTTTTAGAGTCAAAACCTCATTCTCAAGTCTACTCATGTTGAGAAAGTAGGGGATAAATATTTAATGATTTTTTCATATGATTAGATTGTAAATTCTAGAGTCTATACTACAGTTATTAATTATTAACATGTTTATTTTTGGACTCTAGATGCCATTTAGAGGCTCTTTGTTTATGTATTTTGGTTCAGATATGGATTGCACTCACTGCTATTTTGGTTATATGTGCCCTTACTTGCGCATGAGAAAACTCTGCATATGTGTATCTAATGGTTTGGATTCACATGAATGTACATGAATATTTTTTTAACAAAAATCATAATATTTTATGTATTTTTTGGTCAACCATTTTTTGTTTCCGGTTTTTAAACGATTCCAGTGCAGTTCCAGATTTTGGGGTCAACTGGTCCAACTTTGATAACACTGCTGTTGAGTTGGTTCATAGTGGTATATGCAAGCAATGACCACTCCTCTTGCTAGGGCCAAATAACCCCTTACCTTCATTGATGTTTTCTCTCGCTTTCTTTGGATATATACTATTCAATCCAAGGATGAATCCCTCGAGAAGTTCAAGGAATTTCAATCCTTGGTGGAAAATCATAGCAATCATAGGATCAAATCTATCAACATTGATTGTCGAGATACACTTTAGTGATGAATTTCATTCATTTCTCACATCTCATGGCATTATTTGGCAAAAGCTAGTCCCTCGACAAGATGAAGTGACTCATCAAAGAAGTAGAACCATGGTGGAAATGGCTCACTATATGTTGCATTCATTAGATGGATCTTAAGTTCTAGGGAGAAGCATGTTTTGTGCAGCTCATACATCAATTGGACACCTGCTCAAGATGTTTGGCAAATGACTCCTTTCGAGAAATGTATGGTTACAAACCCTCTGTTGTGTATTTTTAAGTCTTTGGATCTTGTGCATGGGCCCATATTCCCAAAAAAAAGTTCAAAAAGTTACAACCCACAAGCCAACTGTTAAAATTAATGCAGCTGCAAAAGCCATTCTCCAGGAGGATGGCAAAGACCCTAGTTGTGATCTAGGGCCCCAGTGCACTCCTGGGGTTCTTGGTCTGGGACCAAGCAGTTAGAGCCATGGCAAAAGACCCTAGTTGGGCCCCCAGTGTATTTCTAGGGTTCTTGGTCAGGGACCAAGCAGTTTGATGATATAAGTCTCTAGATGTGTTCTAGGGCCCCTGGAACTTGCTCAGCGCTTGGATTGATCCTTGGTTGTGTACCTTGGTGGTTAAGCCCCTAGATGCGTTCTACGGTATCCTGGTCTAGGACCAGTCAGTCTATTGGTTTAAGTACCAAGCCGAGATGATGTGTGACCTTCTTCTCTCTCGAGATGGTTCATGTGACCTAGGAGCAGTTAAGAAGAAAGGCATGATCACATCATTGCAAACTGCCACTAAAGAAGGACTTAACCTTTGACCTTGTCTTATTGCTTATTAATGAAACCCTTTGCTTGAGTTATGTCCCTCATAATTGTATGATGATGTGTTGGTTCGATTCTTTACTTCTTCCTAAAGAAAGTTGGCCACCTTGATCTTGAAACCCTTCTCATCGACTTGTTTTATTGCCTTGTTGATTTACTTGTGGCCTATTTTTTATTTACCACTTGATATTTTAACTAATAAAATATTATTTCTTTATTGTTAGGTATTAACCTACCCCTGAAGTTATAGCAAGTGGACTAACATGATAGCCCTATCTTACCAACCTAAAACTATATAAGGAGTGGCCTATCCCTCACTTGACACACTTACTTTCTCCTAGCCGAGTTGAAGATTGAGATTTGTTGCAGCTCTTCTGGACAAGGTTACAAGATTGCTACATCTCTTCTGGCCAGGGTTACAAGGTTGTTGCAGCTCTTCTAGACAGGTTTACTTGGGTCCTCTCAGCTCCTCTCTTGTGTGTTCTTGGTCTACTCCAGCTGCTGTGGGTTTATCCCTATCATCCATGACTGTTTTAGCCTACCGTTGACCTGTAGAAGTCTATCCCTACCAGTCGTAAAGGGTTCTTGTTGTTGGTGGTGTTCTGGTACCATCTTGTTGGTTTGATTGTGCCACCGTGTTGTATTTGTGGTCTAAATGATGCCACCGTGATATTTTTACCGGTGTCGCCCTTGTGTGTTGTCTTACCTTGTCTGTTAGGAGTCTTAGTAACTGGATTGTTAGGGTTGTTTTGGATTGCTAGTATTTTGCCTTTGTTGAAGCAGATTTCTGTGGTCCCGGGCTGAAAGGGTTAAGGTTGTTTGTGGGTTTTTTTTCAGCCCTAGGTTGGACAGTGTTATTTTGTTTTCATCCCTATTACTTGACAGTGGCTTGGACTTTAGTTTTTCAGCCTGCTGAGTTGGTTTTTGGTTTCCTATCCTAAGACTTCTTCTTGGCATTGTCCCTATGATCATGATGAGATCTACTCTGAGGGTTTGATCCATGATCTACTAAGATTTTTCTGAGCATACATTGAGGAAGGTAACATCAGCATATCAAGTACTTATGTTCTTTGTTACAGCTAAGGTAATACTCAAGTCTATGTTATGTTACTTACTGATTTATGTTATTAGATTATGCATCAGAAATTTTAATGTTTTGTTGATCCTGAATTACAGTAGCAAATGATTGGAAATTTATAAAAATATTTATGTTTCTAGCTAGTCTATTGTTTTGCCCTTAAATTCTAACACCAACACTGCATTCCAATGGGCTACAATGAAACTTCCAAGGCATATATCGCTTGTATGATCCTTCCATCAACAAGGTGATTGAAAGGAGGGATGTTGTCTTTGAGGAGGTTCTAACTTGTTTCCTATGGTCCACCAAGATCTTGCCCAACTCTTATTGCATAAGATTCACCTCCAATTGTCTTGGTGTATCCTCCTCTTTCAAGACCTATTGATCCTCCTCTTTTTGGTGCTTCTTCCAACACCTCCTCTACAATGACTCGATCAATAATCCATGACGAGGCTCGTACTAATGATTTATCTAGTACTACTAGCATTGAAGTCTCTTTACGTGGCTCCCTCTAATATCTTATCGATTTACCTACCTCATCACAATGTTACAATAGAACTCTCTATTTTTACTTCCCCGTCAGCTAGGTCATGACCAATGCCTAACTAGGCCTCATCTACTCTGCAGGATGCTATTCCACACAATCCCCATGAAGGAGAACTTGGACACTTACGAAGGCCCCCTATTTCAAGGGTTCTTGTTTCCGATGTTGATGTCAATCCTACTACTTTCAATCAAGCAAAAAAATATCCCGAATGGAAGGATGCTATAGTTGCCAAATATGTTGCTCTAATGAAAAATCGGACTTGGGATCTAAACCCCCTGCCCAAGGGTAACAATCTGGTTGGTTGCAAATGGGTGTATAAAACCAAGTATGATGCAAATGGAAGACTCAAGAAACATAAAGCACATCTTATTGTCGAATATTTCTCTCAAAACGAATGCATCAACTATTTAGAGGCTTTTGCTCCAATTGCTCATATGGACTCCATTCATATTATTTTATCTATAGCCACTTTACTAAATTGGGACGTTCATCAAATGGATGTCAAAAGTGCTTTTCTCCATGGAGATTTTCAAGAAGAGATTTATATGCAAAAACCACCAGGGTTTTTACAAAATGGTCATGTTATCGGTGTTTGTAAGCTCAAGAAATCTCTATATGGCCTTAAACAAGTACGTTGCACTTGGTATGAGAAGATCCACGATTTCTTTATCACTCATTGCAAGGTTGATCGTGATCTCTACATTCGCCATCAAGATGGACAAACTCTTATTGTTGTGCTATAAGTGGATGATCTCCTTCTGACTGGTCACCCTACATCCATGATAAATGATTTGAAATAGCAACACAAGGACTCCCTTGAGATGATCGATTTAGGATTTCTTCATTCCTTTTAGGGCTTCAGATTTCTTTGAATTCTATTAGGATTCCTCTTTCTCAGCCACGATACACCTTGGATCTCTTTCATAATTTTGGTATGCAATACTACAAGCCAATTAGTACTCCAATTTCTTCTGAGATGAGGTTTCAAGCTCAGTTCCCTTCACCCTTGTTTGTTGCATCTATTTATCAATATTTTGTTAACGATTTTCTTTATCTTACACATAATCAACCAAATATTTCCTTTGCAGTGAGTATATGTTACTACTACATGTAGGAGCCTCATGGGAGTCATTGGCAAGCTACTAAGCGCATTTTGAACTATCTTACGAGGCATCACTCACATAGGCATTCTCTACTCAGCGAGTGTTGACATCCATCTTCTTGCCTTTTCTGATGCCCACTACGAAATTTATCTTGATAAGCCACACTCCACCACCAGTGTTCCACGGGTATGCATCCCCCAAGGTCAAGGGCACACCGTCCACACTTCCCACACTCTCGACACTAGGGGGGCCCAGCGAAATGTTTCACCACATCCCCTTTCTGCAAAACACAAGGAAACACACTAAAACATTTCTCCAATGTGCGAAACGCATTTCACAAAAAGAGGGGCTTTTGGGCACCCCCCCCCCCCCGATTTTTTTCCAATAACCGCATTGTCCATTGTTAATTTTCAGTTTTAACTTTTGAGTCTTGACTATAACATCCCCATTTTCAACCCCAAAATAGCAATGTGTATTGTAAATATAGCTTGTGGCCAAGAGCCAAGCGATGTATATTGTAAATGTGATGTATGGTCAAGAGCCTATATATAAACGATGTAAATTGAAATATAATGAATAAAATGTATTTCCAGCTGCAGATGGGCACAGACGGAGACTTGGGGGCAAGTATCCACAAGAAAGGGAAGGAGTCCAAGGGGGAGAGTTACCCATATCTAGTAAACCAGGACCCATTTTCTATTTTCCTCTAAATTATCCTTGCCATGAACCTTCCATTAGTTGTTGAGTGTTCTAGAGCCCAATCATTGAATTCATGTAAGAGGATTGGTGTGAGAGTCACTTCCCATAGTTATTGAGAGCATGGGGGCTGAGTACAATCAGCTTAGAGAAGAGTGTAAGTCAAGAAAGATAGAAAATCCATATGGGTGGAGACTCGATTTTTCTACATTCACGTGTTTGCATAAAGAGCAGTTTTAAATGGAGTTTTGGGGGACGAGCAATAATATTCCGAGTATGGGAGCTTGAAGGAAGTTGTGTGGATATGTCGGTTGCTATTTTGGAACTGTAATTTCGTGGAGAAGAGGTAGTGTGCCTGGAAGTGACGAGTTGCTCGAAGTTCGTCCAAGGAGCCGACGTTTTCGTTGTTGGGCGAATTCGTGTTGCAGCTGTAGAATTCCTGAAATCCCAACGAGTCGATTTCCTGTCTATTCTGTGTTGAAATCCCTGGAGGGGAGTGGAAAGGCCCGAGGGCCGTGAGAAGTGAATGGGAATTCCATCCCTTGGGTTGTGTAGTTGAGGGAAAGTTTGTTGGTGGACTAGAATTAACTGAGAGTTTGATTGTTGAAAGGGGGACATTAGCCATCCTTAGGGACCTCCGTCTTTTGTGGATACATATCCCCAGCTCAGGGGTGTCTTACTAGTGAGAACTAGAATAGCAAGGCTACGGTTGTGAGGAACATTCGTCCTCTGCAGCGGGTTGCACATTTCATTAAGATAAGTGTTCCTATGTGTTGTGGTTGTCCATGTTAATTGCTAATACAAGTGTTGTGCAATTTACTCTGAGTTATATTTGGTTATTGTTGCTTATTGAAAACAGGAAAATGCATTCATGTCTCTATTTCATGGTTGAATGTTGTTGTATGTAAATAACTGTTGATGTGCACAGTAAGAGTAATTGTATTTATGTTTTTATAGAACATGGACAACCGAGTGAACTTGTATTTCATATTGTAAGTTAATTTCGGCATTTTATATTGGTATCAGAAATTTTATTGGGTCATTTTAGTAGTGACATAACCCAACTGGGGTTGGGTACATTACATTGACTCTAGACACTGATGACCCCAAACCAAGTCGTTGACTCATCACTATTTACTATTTTTGAGTTATTTTAATTTACTGTTTCCCACTTCAATATCTAATATTTTTCTTAGTACTATTTAGAATGATGAATGATGAATCTAAATCAATGTATTTCAATTTATGAATCAATGTATTTAATTTATGGATCTGAATCTAAATCGTGTTTATATCATTTACAAATTTGAATTTAGTATTTACATTGCACAATGATGAATTTGCATGGGATCAAATGTTATTGTTGGGATTTTTATTTTTTTATTTTTAGAATTTTAGAGACGAGGCCCTCTATGCTAGGGACCCCAATGCCCCCATATCCCCCATGAATTTCCCTCAAATGTGGGGGGTGTCTCCACACATCCCCCATGTGTGTTTCCCTGCTCCCGTGTCTTGGTAACTTGGTGGAACATTGTCCACCTCAAGGTATGTGTTCTCTCTTGGTTATGGACCAGGTTTTTAGTGTTCCAAGAAGAAATAGGGGGTGGGGCTCTCCTCCACTAAATCTGAATATGCAAGTGCAATTCATGTCAAGAAGCATCTTTCGTAAATGCAAATGTTGCTTGGTAAGCTAAATATCGCTCAACATCATCCTTCAGTGTTATTTTGTGACAATCAGAGTATTATTGAGCTTACACATAATCCAATGGCTCATCAAAAGTCCAAACACATTGAGATTTAGATGTGTTACATTCCACACGTTCATGCTCAATGCAAACTTCTGCCAATCTTTGCTCCTTCGTAAAATCAACTTCAGATATCTTCACCAAATCTCTTATGAAGCCCACCTTCACTCGTCTACAGACACATATCAGTATATGTGAGCTGCCATTAAGGGCAGGAAACATGATGTACTGTAATATCAATACATGTGACTCATTGTTTAGATTAAAGGGGGTGTTGAGAATATGTGTAATCTTCGCTTGTGGCCACACGCCAGCCCACTATGTGGGTAGTTGAGGCCCTTAATGGGTTGACCTTTGAGTAGTTAAACCCACTTATATTTATTATCCTTTATGGTTGGAGTGTGTGATCTTGTTTTGTGGGCCCATAAACCCCTCGAAGGAACACCTCACTTGAGTTGTGTATATATACACAACTCAAGCTCTCGTTTGTATCATATCTTTCAAGTGAATTCATTCATTCTTTTGCCTAAGGGCACCTATACTACTTCTCTCTACTTGTGGTGGCTCTCTCTTGGTTATGGTTACATTATCTTGATGAAATCGTGGTATGTGAACATCTTCTTGTGCTCTATGTTAAGTGCTGTTACATTTCTGCAATTTCTTCTTGTTGGATCAGGGTTTGTTAAAGAGATCATTGTAGATCTACTATCTCTTATGATCTCAACAGAATAGATTCCAGCGCTGAACTAAACCCTTTTTTTGGGATATGTATATGTACGTGTGCGTTATTCTCTTTGCACCCACCAAATATCTATTCAAGTCCTGGGTAATTTCAAGGTTTTGTCATCAGCCCAATCCAATGATGCAATAAGGGATGACAGGATTGTCTCCTTGCTTTCTTAGTCCGAAGACCTGGCCAAAACACTGTTAAAATGCAGCATGTATAATACTGCCAGAATGCTTTGTTCTTAAAAGCATCTAACTTCGCTAGGGTATGATCGGTACTTGTATATATTTGAACTTGAACAGTCTTTCATGTTGACAGTCGTTACACAAGAAAAATTAGACTCAACTCTCATGAGTGCTGACCACGAGGATGGAATTCACAGTTGATTTTAATAGCTCAAAATCAGGTTATTTTAATATATTGAAATTCTTAGGATCAACTATGCATACAGAAGAGTATCAAGTATAAAACTTGAAGTATTGTTGATTGAGAAGGTAACAGAGGGTTTGAAACACCTACAATGGTGACTATGGGTTTGGGAAACATAAACAATCCATTTCCCCCAGACTACACCTTTTGTCATCCACACATCTTCCATTCTTTTGCAAATATAAAACATGGAAGATTTGCATTTCAAAGAGGGAAGTCAGCAACTGAAGCGAGTTTTCAGACAATTAATATAGTACAGTGATGTGCAACAATATTTAGAGGTGTTTCAAAAGATAGGCTACTTGTTTAGGATATCTTTTAACATGTCTCAAGCTCCATATTTCTACTTTAGTTATATCATTTTTTTCTTGAATGATGAGGTGTCGGTAGTTTGGAAATAAGTACAGTATCACAGTACTTTTAAACAGAAACATAACAGTTAAGAAGCCACAAAATCTTTGCAGATATTAATAGTCAAACAATTACTTGGTATGTTTCTAAACTATGGAATATAACGAAGTAAATTCTAAAACTCCCAATCAAGAAAAAATATACCATTACATAAATGATAAAAAGGAAATTTAAATTAATGATATTAAATTAGAAATTCCTGCACAAAAGAATGCTCTAGTAACCTATCTTACCATGTCTAGTCCACCACGGGCAGTTACTTCTTTATATAGAAGATGAAGATCCAAATCCTTACCTCCTATCTTTGGGATTCTGCACGTTAAAAATTTAAGCACTTCAAAAATGGAGATTATAATCTTCTATATTTAACAGCAGAATAATATATAAAACATGATATCATGACTAGATGAACAATGTCCGAATAAATCCATAAGATAAAACATGAGTGCCATAAAAAGAAAATCACTAACTGCTAGCATGATTGGAAATCTTAGTTACAATGAGAGGAAAATATATAGATAAAACCTCCCTCTGACATATTTTGACCCATGAGGACCAGCATATGAACCCATTAGAAACAATCACACGAATATTTGCATTTACCACTCCCTCAGAGATGTTTTGACCCACGAAAACCCAAATGAACAAGGAAATTTCAAAACTAAAATTCCCAACCACTGAAACAATGTCTTATAAACTTGACAATTTCCATCAAATTTTGATTAAATTCTGATTAAATTTAAATCCCGATTCAGATTCAAAGGAAAGAGGTCCTATAGACCAGCAGATGGACCTTAAAACAAAACAAAACAAACAAAACAGTATGATAAAGAGACTAAATTAGTTGACAGTGATAACTTATAGTAACTATGGTTTCAGGATGTCTTATGTTGATCACATTGAAATCTTATGTCTCACATGGTCATTTCCTTACACTTAACCAGACTAATATGTATGTACCCCACACCTCGTCCATTCTCAGGGATCCTGAAGTAGATATGAAAAGGCAAAAAATCGATTCTGCCCAAACACTTGGAGGTCATATTACTTTTAACCTAAGGATATTCAATAATTCATTGAGTAGTGTTTGCTTAAGCTATATTTGTATTTGGAACCTTAACAAAGGGTGCAGTTGACCATGCATCATCTATTGAAGTGTTTCATTGGATATATTGATGAAAACTTTGAATATGGTTATCTAGTTAATGTGATGGGTAGAACAAAACTAATAGTAACTATGGTTTTAGGCTGTTTTGTGTTGATTACATTAAAATCTCGTCACACGTGATCATTTCCTTTGTTCTTTACTAACAGTTTCCCTGATTAATATGTCCCCAATATCTACAGCTTCTCGAATGAACCTCTTTAAATAATGATCCTCTTTTGTGGGCACATTACTGTCTTCAATGCATATGTAGTTCTCCATTTGCAACGATAGCTCCCTATGAACAAATAAAGGCTCCTACTCCCTGCTAATGCCCTAAATTTTCATTCTACAAGCATTTTCATTTTTTATTTTAATTTTTGTATATGTTTTATGTCTTATGTAAATAAGACTATCAATTTGAAATTATGTCACATAAAACTTATAATCAGGTTAGATGATGATGTATGCATGTATGATTATATTATCATTTAATTTAATAATGAGAACAATGACTCAGCTATTTTAATAGGAAATTGTTTAATTGGGATGTTAAATTGTGTTTATTTGTTATTAATCATCAATAATAAAACTACTAATTTATCACTATTTTCTATAGTTCTTTTAATTTTTGGTGGGTTCCTATGTGTCGTCCCCTATGTCATCTCTTGAAATATGGGTTTTCTCTCTAATCATAGAGCTACATGTTTGGTTGAGCACCCTAATGGAAAGTTTTTGTAAATTCAATACTCTTGAGCCATAGTTTGTCCACCAAGCATCTACAACAAATAAAAGACATTGAAATTTGAAACAAAGGAAGAAGAGACATCGAAATTTAAAAACAAAATGAAGCTTACCTGGCATTTTGATCTTCATGTCCTAAATAGCCATGTCAAAGCCAAATGTTTCAGCGACCATCCTATATATTTTCATTTCTTTAGAAACCTCCGCACATTCTTGCGTACTTGGCACCATCCTCTGAACATATGTGAAGAATCCATCTATAACATCAACATCAAATCTAAAACCACAAGAGTAAAAGAACACAGGGTTGAGGGAGATCTCTACAACATGAATGGGGCAATGGAGTGTATTGTTCCATCACTCATCAATCACCTTCCATATCAATAATTGTTTCTCATATACCTCATCCCCATTGTCCTCATAATAGGCACAGATGGATTCTTTGGCCCTATCCATGGCAACATACAAGTAGCCCATTGCAAGTTTGTTTCCATCAACCCGCTAAAGAACCTTTACGAAAGGCTCACTAATGGCACACACCTCCTCCACTACTGCCCAAAAATTCTCCTCTAACATGCATATGCCCCC
>ML789071.1:40882-56081 GCA_009831015.1 Picea engelmannii | reverse complement strand
TCAACTGTTGAAAACTCTCTTCACACTTGGAAATCCATTCACACTTCGCTCCATTCTTTTGCAAAGAAGTGATTGGACTTGCAATATTTGAGAACCCTTTTATGAATATTCGATAATAACCGAAAATATCCATGAATGATTTGACCTTTGTCACATTATTTGGCATTGACCATCCTCTAATGGCCTCTGTCTTCTCAGGATAAACTTCTATCCCTGCTTCTGATATTATATGCCCCAAGTAGTGAATCTTCTTTTGGTAAAAGATGCACTTACTTAGCTTGGCATACAATCCGTGTTCTCTTAAAAATTGCAACACCATTATTAAATTATGCTCATGTTCCTCTTCCGATTTATAATAGACGAGTATATCATCTAAGAACACAATCACAAACTTGTCCAGGTATTCCCTGAACACTCCATTCATCAGACACATAAAACCTACTAGGGAATTTGATAGGTCAAATGACACTACTATGAATTCATAATGCCCATATCTTGTTCTGAATGCTGTCTTGCTGATGTCTTGTTCTATTATCCTTACTTGAAGATAGCCTGATCTCAAGTCAATCTTTGAAAAGATTCTTGCACCTTTTAGCTGATAAAACAAATCATCAATCCTGGGAAAATGATACTTATTCTTTATGGTAACCTTATTAAGTTGCTTGATTTATTAAGTTTACTAAAATCAATACCCAACCTTAAGGTTCCATCATTCTTCTTCACAAAAAGAACCAGGGCTCCCCAATGTGACACACTTGGGCATATATACCCAATTTTTAACAACTCTTTAAGCTGCATCTGTAACTCCTTCAATTCTGGTGTACCCATTCTGTATGGTGTCTTAGAAATTGGGGCAGCTCCTGACACTAAATCAATAGAGAAATCAATGTCTCTCTTGGGTGGAAATACTGGAATTTCTTTAAAAACATCTTCAAAATTCTTCAAGACCAGATGGTCTTCAATGCTTGCCACTTTATCTTTGGCTTCCTCCACCACATGGGCTGCCAACATCTGACATCACTTCCTAAAGCTCTTCTTCAACTGCATAGCTGAAATCTCTCTAACAACTATAGCTATTGGAATGCTTTGAACCTTTCCTTGCTTCCCTTCCTCATCAAGACATGTGATTGTCTTGTTGTAACAATGTAGGACAACATGATGTTTCTCTAACCAATCCATGCCAATTAGACAGTCATATGAACCCAATGGTATGATGTTTACATCTACCTTCATGTTGAGTCCATTCATGTCTATCTGGCAATATTTAACCAACTCATTGATTTTTCTTTTAGCCCCCGTGGATAATTGAACTAACCGAGATTTTTTATGCTTATTTCTTTGCAAGCGAAATCTTTCAACAATGTTAGCATTTATGTAACTATGGCTAGCTCCAGAATCAATTAAATTGCTACGTGTTGGTTATCAATCTTACCATCCACTTCGATCATGGGGGATCGATACTCCACCTGCTTGTTGTCAAAGACTGCATAAATCCTTGGCATGCTTCCTCCCATGTCTTCCACTATTTCAACCTTCTAAATGTTGTGGACAATCCTCATTCTTTCTCCTTTATGAGGGCAATTCCTATACAAATGATTCCCCTCACATACCCAACATTGAACATGTTGCCTCCTTGGCCTTTTCCCAAATGAATCTACATTCTTTTGATCATTTTGGGCTGTCTGGCCTTGTTGATTTGCTTGGGAGTTATTTCTGAAAAAAGATGGCTTAAAACCTTTCCGCCTTTGATCCTTTTTCCCTTCATTTTGTCATTCCAAGTCTTTTAAAACACTGGCCTTCCTTTCCTTTGCTCATAAAGGTGCCTTGCTTTCCTTATGGATTCTTTCAAGGTCTTGGGGTTATCATATTGAATCTTGTCACTATAGAAGGAGCGTAACCCACTTAGAAACCTTTGGATTTTAACCTTTTCATCCTTGATGAAGTCAACATACTTCAACAATTCAAAGAACCGCTTCTCATATTCCTCCATTGCCATGGTTCCCAACTTGAGTTCAAAGAAATCTTTCATCTTTCTCTCATAGTAATGCTCGAACAAATATTTCTCTTGGAAATATCCTTTGAACTACCTCCATGAGATCCTTTTCTCATCGAGGTTCTTGGATTGATTAAGTTGATCCCACCACATGGATACCTTCCCTTGCAAGTGGTAGGTGGCAATTCTGGCTTCTACCCTGGATGGATAATCATGCAGTTGGAAATACTTCTTTATTTCCAAAAGCCAGGGCTCTGCCTCTTCTTCTTTCATGTGCTCACCATTGAAAGTAGGTGGCTTAATTTTCCTGAGTTCACCTTGCAAGATGTCTACCTCATGTTTTCTTCTTTTCCTCCAAACATGAGACACACTTGGGCTGCTCCCTGGCCCTGAGCTTGCATGAGTTCTTCTAGTGGAATACCTTGGAGAATGATGGTGCCTGCTGATGCTTCTTGATTGCCTATCATTTCTATGATCATCCCTTTTGCTATGGAATCTAGATGTTGATACTTGTCTAACACTAATTGTTTGTTTGGTGCCAAAATATTTTGACTAGCTTATGCAACATATTTAAGTTCTAAAGTATCTCTTCTTGAGCCTTCATAATCCTTTCATTATCATCCCTGTAGCTTTGCACTTCCCTATGCAAACTTATCATAGTGACATGCTCTTTCCTATCTTTTCTTCCATTGGACCCTGTCTCAACAGTCCCCATGCTAACATGCAAACCTATGATCTTTTCCTCGTGGATGTAAGATCCTTGAGCATCTTCCATAATTCCAGTCCTCATATAAGAACTAAAGTTTCTTTCTTGTACCTCTAATTATGCAAGAAACGTGCATATAATACTAACTATTATAAATATACATAGCATAAAACATTTCATCATATATGATACAATTTGTTTCTTCATCAATTTATGAAGGACACATTGCATCAATTCAAATTTGATTTTCTTGATGCATTCCTCCCTGAAAGAACTTTCCAACGACTGAAACCTTGACCAAAATTGATCTCTGATTTGAAAGTTATAGCCTTCCGAAGTTTTTTGGGGCGCCTTTTGCCAAGGACCATCCCCTTCGTCATGTGGAATCCACGTAGCTTCACCTCTCTCACACCATCTGACATGGCATGGTCGCGACCTCGATCATCATCCACTAACAATGATGTGGTTGCGGGTTGCAGGGAATATCTCCCGGTCTTCATGAATACCAGGGCCTTCGACCCCTTCGATATTCTTGTACAGGTCTACAAACTTTCCTGGAGCCCTGAAGTCCCAAATTATCCTCCCGCTCCAAAATATATGTTGGGCATCGATCCACCCTTAGATTCAATGATTGAGATTTGTCCACACATAATACAAGGTTTATAATTGGTAAGGGTCCTACACTAAATTCACACTCCTCGAGCATTTTCATCAACGGTCACAATTTAATCAATCATCGAGATCTACAGTCCTCACATTCCAACATGAACTCTTGTTAACTCCTTCCTCATTGTGCACCTAGATCCTATGTCGATACGTAGCCGAGCTATCTAACGGTCCTGATCAAAGCACACAACCTCTTGATAATTAGCACCCTTACAACTTCAAATGCACTTTTTCTCTCCTCCATTGATCTATGTCCTTGATGGACGGTTTGATCTCCACTTCCCACAACTTCGACGAATCTTGTTCACCTCCAAGCCTTGATGATCAATGGCCCTGGCTTATTCATTAGTTGTGATGGACGGCTGGGGTTGTTCTTTACTTCACAATTTATTGAAGCTGGACACTTTGATGAGGGAAATTTCGGTGCTTCGTTGCTTCGACGTTTAACACATCCTCCTATACCCTTGAATCTCCCAGCGTTCCGAAGTTCCTAAGTTCTAGAATTCCTCGCCACGTACTTCGGCCTTCGACGCTTTGGCGTTTAAGACATCTTCCTATATCTTCAAATCTCCCAGAGCAAGACTTCTCTGAAGTACTTACGTTGTCCTCTCACCAGTTGATCGAATTGTTGAGAAAAGATCCCAACAAATCCTCGATCTACGATCCACATGGCTCCCAAATTCCTCCCATCGATTCAATGGTTAATAGTACCACTTACTCTATCCTCCCACTATACCCGATCTAATGGTTGAGAGAGATCCCGAAGGATCCCTAGATCAACGACTCACGTTGGTTTGCGATTTCGAAGTTCATGGATTCTGGTCATTCTGAACTCTTTTGCGCCCAGAGTGGGTCAATGCCGAATAACTGTAACTCGCATTTGACGATCAGGAAGGGTCCCGAAGGATCCTTAGATCTACGACTCACGTTACTTCACATCCCTAACAGGTCTTAACCCATTTAAGTCCCAAAGGTTTACCTACCAGAAATATCATAAAGCTGGGATGACTTCTTGTTGTTCGTTAAAGGTACCTCTTAGCCTATCCTTCCACTATGCTCAATCTAACAATCAAGAAGGGTCCTAAAGGATCCTTAGATCTATGACACACATTACTTCGCAACTTCGACAATCGTGGATTCCAGTCATTCAACACCTTTTTACTCTCGGAGTGGGTCAACACGTCAATGCCGAATAACTGTAACTCGCATTTGACGATCAGGAAGGGTCCCTAAGGATCCTTATATCTACGACTCACGTTACTTCACGTCCCTAATAGGTCTTAACCCATTTAAGTCCCAAAGGTTTACCTACTAGAAATGTTATAAAGCTGGGATGACTTCTTGTTGTTCGTTAAAGGTACCTCTTAGCCTATCCTTCCACTATGCTCAATCTAACAATCAAGAAGGGTCCTAAAGGATCCTTAGATCTATGACACACATTACTTCGCAACTTCGACAATCGTGGATTCCAGTCATTCAACACCTTTTTACTCTCGGAGTGGGTCAACACTGAGCTTGACCGTAGCGTATATCCAACGGTCAGAAAAGATTTCAAAGATCCTTCGATCTATGACTCACCTTACTTCGTGACTTCAACATTCGGGGATTCCATTCGTTTAACACCTTTTTACTCTTGGAGTGGGTCAACACTGAATTTGACTATAGCGTTTATCCAACGGTCAAGAAGGATTCTGAAGATCCTTAAATCTACGACTCGTGTTACGTCGCGACTAAAAAACTGGTCAGGGTTTAACGATAGGGTAGATCCCACGACAATGGATAGGAGACCGCTAGTTGCTAGTCAAACTCTCTGGTAACCGTGTCAGCAGGTTGCCTTCGACATGATTAGATTGTTGTGAAGTTCTAATGTCTCGGAGTCCTGGACCTATGAAGTCCCGAAGCCCGGAAGACTTAGTTCTCCTACAAAACCCCCAATTTAATCCTGGTCGTCGATCCGATCAACATTTCAAATGGTCGAATCCTTAGGAATTTTTAAATTTATCATGATGAATCTCAACCGTCGATTCTTCCAACTGCTTGTAACTCTACATGCGACCATTAAAACTTGAGTTTTGACCATTCTAGGTTGAATTTTGATTTGCAAATTCACTGCTCTACTGCATTAACCCTCTCAAACCATCTGAAGTCATTAAAACTCAGATTCATTAACAAAATTGGGGTTTTCTCTATAAAATCTCCACTTTTTCCCCCCCAAATCGGTCACAGACAAATCTGCAACAACGAATTTCATGAATTCACAACCATCTTGGCCCATACAAGCCCGGTGTTTGAATCAAAAGCAATGATACCATAATGTAACGCCCCCCAACCCATCTGAGTGACATTACGGTGTTGAATACTCTTAATTTTTATTTTTATTTATTTATTTTTTATTTTTTTTCTGCTAACTAATTAACTATTTCATTGTTAGCCCATTTCCTGTAGCTTTCAGCTACGAATTAAAATATATTTAGCTACTGTCTACAACCATAAAATAAAAGGATATACAACATGTTAATAATCAACATGAAAAAAAACTAAACAACTCGTTGACACAACATATAAATCATTCTCATTTACAAAGAGGTCATGCACAACAATTGAAGACATAATTTAACACAACAACAAGATAAAACACTTATCTTTTTACAATAGTTGTGCAACTAACTGCTTGGGACGGACGTTCCACCCAACCATATACTGAATGTTTCAAATATCAACAACGAGTCACCCCGAAGATGAGGCTAGAAATACACAAAATAGGGCGGTCTCTCATAGTCCACTCACATCTCATAAAACTCTCAACCCCACTAATATTCTCCTACAACTATCCCAATTTTCCACCAACTTTATTCTTCTTGACCTGTCCAACCCAAGGAATGTACCCATTCACTAATCTCAGTCCCTTGGGTGTCCCATTCGTTTATCAAGATCTGTATGGAATATACAACTAGGAATCTCTCATCTGAGAACTCAAGGGATCTACTGTTAGAAAAACTATCAAAAAACCAAAACAACCACTTGTTGTTTTAGTGCATCTCTCACACAAGTTCACTCTTCAGGCCTCACAACTCGACTCTTCAGTTTCGAGCCCCAATTCGCTCCAGCATTCTCTAGAATTCTCCCTCCATGGATGCAACAACTTCAAATTCTGTTTTCTTGCTCTCCTCTTCCTCTCATGCCCAAAATTTTTTCTCCCTAAAAATGCTGTCCCAACCCATACAAATTTCCTCTCTTTGGCTTTCCTTTTTGCACTCACAGTCTTCCCCATGCTAATTATACTCAACCCCCATGTGCCCAATAACTTTGGAATGTGACCACTCACACTCACACTATTACATGTATTCAATGATTGGCTTAGGGAACACTCAATCATAAATGTGAAGGTTCATATACAAATAACAAATTTAAGAAAATGGGTTTAATCAATATACATGGGTAATTTTCCCCTTGGAAACCTCTTGACCGTTATCCTAGACACCCCCCCCTCTTGTCGATTAATTCACCCCCCATCTCTTGTCCATGTCCCCTTAGTAGCTGACATCACATTTTTATTAATAAAAGAAGGAAATACAATTCACATATTACATCACTTTGGCCGTAGCCACACATTATATCTACATAAACATTAATTAAACTGGGGATTATAGTGGTGATGTTACATATAAAATGCTAGTAATTATAACTTATGAATGTGTGTGTGAGTGACATGCAACTTAGCTTAAAGTATATTATTGTTGAATTTTTAAGAAATAAACTGTGTAAGAAACTTCTATTGTCTAATGTTTCGAGTGGGCACTCTACCTTGACGATGAGTGGAGTGTCCACTCGAAACATTGGACAATAGAAGTTTCTTACACAGTTTATTTCTAGAAAATTCAACAATAATGACTAACTGTGAAAACCTATACATTAAAGTATATTGTTATTATACACATATAAGTTGTATTGAGGTGTAAATACATTAATGCATATCTATTTTAACTCTGGATCTATCTAGTGTAGAGCGAGATCACATGTGTAGATGTGCAAGTTTTCTTCCAATTTGTATCCCTCAAGAAAGTTTATAGCACCACATAGTTGATCCGAATTGCAATCTCACTAATGGTTAAAACAATAGTCATCATCGGTAAATTGACAAATATGAAGTCATCCTTGGATGCAATGCACATGCACATAAACATATGCACATAAACAAATCTTATTCCACATTCACATGCAATGCACATAATCAAAGCCTATTCCACATTCACATATGGTATGCTATAACTTACACCCAATCTCTTGTTACAAGAAGATAATCTTTTAGCAAAAGTATGCTAAATGGTGGAGTCCATGTAGTTCAAAAGTTATGTGTAAGGAAGACATCAAGAAATAAACAAAGCATGCTAATAAGGAAGTTAATTCCAAGCTTTCATTTCTGTTTTCCTTTTTTTTTGTGTTCTCACATTTAAATTAGTATGATTACTCTCAAAATAGTGATCCACTTTTGCTAATATTTGATTTGAATCAACCCAATGATTTTCACTAATTTTCCTCTTTCCTATATGTGAGTTACAATGTAAATGTTTTGAATACGTTTTCTTTAAATTAATTCACATAAACAACACACATTTAGTTTTTGAATGAAAGCTAACATTGAAACACACACACACATACACACTCTCTCTATCTCTCTTAAATGCCACATGTAAGCATATAATTACATGTCTTCATAATGAAGTGTAAATGTTGTAGAAAACACTTATCTGAACAAATATATATGCGCAATAGTTAATGGGAGTGTAATAATTGTGAGAATTTTAATAAGTGTTAGTTGTCAATGTAATGATGTCATTGCGCATTAATTAAGCCAAAGGATTTTTTTAAGTGAGGTAATTAATAAGTAGATAAAATCAACCATTTTTAGGTTGAAATTCTTCTCAAAATTCAATAGGAATCTTGCAAAGTTCTAGTTCTCACCATATTTATGAAAACTTTGACCATGAAACTTCCCATTTTTAAATGATTTAATCCAAAAATATATATAAATCAAGACAAAATTTTATCTTATTAAAAAAATGACTTAAAAAAAAGTCTAATTTATCCCCTTATCAACTACATTTTCAAAAAATGAATAGATCATGAGATCACCTTTGGTTTTTTAAAAATGTGTTTCTTAGTTTGTCACATGACATGTAAGACACTGATTGATCAAGTTTTTACTTGGTAAAGTTGAATGGATGAAATTTTTTCAACGGGGATAAACCATTGGAGTCCATTGGTTACGAGGAAGTGAATTTCAAAGAAGTTGTAGAGATTTGTAGGGTTGATTGAGATTCATGGTCTGGTGAATTTTATTTTCTCCATTTCTCCCTTTTGGCAACGAGCCCCAAGGAAACTACTAGTTACAGGAATTGTAAATGGTTCACCACAAATGCCCTACATTATCATGCCTTATCAAACAACCTGGTGGCGCATGTTGCTACATCCTTTGTCGTTGGAACTGTTCAATATTCTGGTCAACCTACTTATGCAATCTTGCATCCACTACTTCAATATCTAGAACTTACCCAACACTTAAATTATCTTTAAAAAGAGTTATATTACCAAATTCAAGAAACAAAACCTCAAGGGTGATCATCTTAAATAGGTTAAGAAGAATTGAGTTTCCTTGAAAACATGACAAGCTAATCCAACACAAAATCCTAAGGTCAATTGCATCCGATGTGGTACATGCCTCACAATTTACCATATTGACTTGTAAACAAAGAAAAATAAATTAAGAAAGAACATACTAGGGACAAGTAGATTGCACAAAATAATAAACTGATATAAAATTGTGGAACTCTTCTTGCAAGCTGAGATTTTTGTCCTCTTCTTTCCAGTTGCCTTCATTGAAATTTTGGGCACAACTAAGCTCACCATACTACAAAATAATAAACTGATATAAAATTGTGGACCTCTTCTTGCAAGCTGAGATTTTTGTCCTCTTTCTGCCAGTCGCCTTCATAAAAAATTTGGGCACACATAAGATCATCATACTATTTGTTATCACAAAATCTAGCACTTGTGCAAAGCCTTCACAAGGTGATTGACTAATGTAACATATGGAAGTATTTGCCATTGTCACCTAAGAAAGTACTTCCCTCGTTTTAGTGAAGGATAGAGATCCAACACAAGGGAGTCTTCCCTAGAAACCTCAAAGGATCATATAGAAAGCCAAGGCAAGTTTACAACCCCTTATCTTGGTTACTTGATTCTACCACCAACTAGGTCAATGCATTCAAGGCAAGGTCAATGTGGTTTAATCAAGATAAGTTAAATGTGCATGTATGAGGGGTGTTTTTAGGAAAATGAATGATGACTATCAAGCTAGGAAAGTAAAGTGAATGCCCCAAAACACTAGCTATCAAAAGAAAAGGAAATGCTGCAATAAAACTTGATTAAAAGATGATATACTTCAACATATAACAAGTTTATAAAAATAGTAGTAAATCAGTCCCAAATTAGCAAGAATGAAAAAGAAGATATGGAAAATACTAAATAAAATACTAACAAACCATAAGCTAATGCTTGCTGAAATAAAATAGCATAAAACTACCTTAAATAGATGCAAGATGTTAAACCTTAATGGATAAAAATTCAATCAATTCAACAAAGAATGATGTTAGATGATAATTTTAAATAATAAATGAAGATGCAATGCAAAAGTCCTAATACTAACACAATATTTTGGAAGAGAAAGAACTAAAACTAAGGTTTAGATCACTTACAACAAGAGAAAGACTAGTTCCATCTCAAGTCGTTGGGCATATGGAGTTAATGCATGCAACCTCTATGGAGGATAAAAAACAAAGAAAACTCAAGGATCAAAACCCTAGGGTAGTACAATCACAAACCCTAGGTCTAACCCTTTAGGAAAACAAATTTAGGGGGATGTACGATCACAAGCCCTATATGTCGTTCTATATCTTCTAAGACTTGTAACAAGAGATTAAGGTGGAAAATATGTCAAACCCTAGAGTAGTACAATCATAATCTATAGAATTCAACTGATAAGGACAAATCTAAGGGGATGCACAATCACAAGCCCTAAATTTAACCTTATATGCTTCAAGATGAATGAAAACAAGGAAGGGGATGCACAATTGCAAGCCTTCCTAGGTCTTCAAAATAAACTTATCCAAGGAGAACAAGATAACATGCAACTTATCAAAAATTTGATAGAGCATCTACTTAAAACACCATGAATAAACCACAAATACTTAGAAAGAAAAATTACTAGCCAAGTCACTATGGATGAAGAAACCCTAGAATAAGAATTATCCACCAAAACAAGAGAAACATCCACAATATCACTCTCCAAGAGGTGCACATAAGTACTCCATGATGAGAAAAGAGTAAACAAAGACAATACAAGTTATTCTCCACAAGTATGAGTTTTGATTTACAAGTGAGGGAAGCACTATCCTTTTATATGAGGAAACCTTAACGCTTTACCTCCTCACATCACCCTCACTTCATCATTTACACCCACACATGTCATCTTCTAGGGTGACGTTTTGGTGTTTTAGCATTTGTTTTCATATTGGATGTTATTTTGGGGGTCGACCTAGACCTATCCACCTTGTATCATAAATACCATTGGTCATATGGAATAAGAGATTAAAAAGGAAGGATATAATACGTCGCTAAATTGATAAGCCTGTGGTTTTGTATCACTCGGTCACATGTAATGGTTTGAAGGAAGCGCCTATGCAAAACTCGGTTTCTGCAAATAAATGCATAGATTTGGGATCGAGTTAAAAGGACAAAATTGATCCATAACTTTGATCAATTTATGAAAAATCCTTCACGATAAAAATGTTAAAACAATGATTATGGTTAAGTTAAACGAAGAGGTGCGATGGTCCAAATAAAGGGACACAATGTATAACACTCACGCCATTTTGAAGAATATATAAACGAGAAAGAGTGGTGAGAATAAAGTGTCTCTATATTTTGAATGAGAAGATATATTAAATCACAAGAGCAGAGAAAGATGTAGTAAAGACTTGATACAATTTTTTTTTCCAGATTCAGAAAATAAGGGTGGTTGGGTGGTGCAAGGACAGGTTGGTGCCTGCAGAGGGAGTTGGTTCTTCCTTGTCAGTTGTAGTTGACTAAACATGGGGTCGTAGCCACCTACCAGTTGGTGCTGGTGAACAAGGGTGTGGGTGCATCCTGATCAGTTGGTACTGATCGAAAAGGAAGAATATATTCCTCCTATGTAACATGTAAAACAAATTTTGCAGTTAATAGAAAAGCGTTTGTGGTTTTTCCCAATTGGGTTCCACGACAAAATATTGTGTCAAAAATTTGTTTGCATAAATAAAAGAAAATGATAAAATTATTGTGTCATTGATTCACCCCCGACCCTCTCAGTGACAGGATCTGATCCTTCATTATTTGAGGTTCAGGAACCACCTGCAGAAGACTTGGTTGTGAAAACACGAAGTAGGGGTCAACCGGTCTCAAACGAACTTACTACGACCCAAACTTCGGAAGGAAAACCAACTCTCGATCATCTAAAAAGACCTTTTTCTCCCCGAAGAAACCCTATAAACATCCATACATGAGAATCACCCAAGCTAGACTACAACATAGTATAAGATTTGAAGAAGTTGAAGGCAAATATATCGGTCATGGACATGTGTAGAATCCCTCAACAAAAGGACTTTCTATTACAAGCATTGAAATCAATATAAAACCCTACAAGAAACACTGACCAAGGAGGAAATCTAACTCCCACAGATCTAAGAAATAAACAACTGTGAACACCTGCTCTGAAGATAAGAAGGGAAAACCTTTTGTCCCACCGTTCCTTTAGACGTTTGAAGTCTTCAACATAAACCTTCATAATTGTTTGGTTGACTCAGGAGCATCCTCCAATGTTATTCCATTATCTATTTGCAAAAAATTAAACGCAGTCCCTCTCAAAAGCGATAAACATGTTATACAACTATACATAACCCAGGTGAAGGTTCTGGGAGAGCTCAAAGATGTAATGATCAAAATAATGACACACCCTATATTTGTGCAAGTAATTGACATCATTGTAGTAGATATCCCAGAAGCTTATGGATTGTTATTGAGTCGATATTGGTATGAGAAGTTAAACATATACTTTAGTACAAAATGGGCTCACCTTTGGCTGCCATTAAAGGGAAACGCAAATATGATCATGATCGATAGGGAAATATATCTAAAACACACTGTCATTGACTTAGAAATCCTCAATGAACCTTCATCGACAGATTTCCCTGTGCTAGGAAATTATTCTTGTGACTTCGATTTCAGGAATTTATCCCCCCTCTCATTTGATGTCCCTCTTACTCCAAACTCCAAAATGATTTTTCAAGAGAAATTGCCGACACCGGCAGAAGAAACACTCTTCTGTCAAGAACCTGCGTTAGAAATCATGGAACAAATAGGAGGACAGGAGGAAAGTGAAAAGCAAGAGGAAGATGATAGGTTTTTCCCACAATTTTGGACCTTATACTTTGATGGATCTAAATCGCAAGAAGGGTCAGGGGAACGGTGCATCCTCATTGATCCAAAAAGTAAACGACATTTCATGTCCTGTAGACTAGAGTTCGAATGCACAAACAACACTGTCGAGTATGGAGCTCTAGTACAAGGGCTGAAGAAATCCATGGACTTAAACATTAAAGAATTGAAGGTTTTCAAAGATCTGAAATCATCGTTAGACAAGTAAGGAACACTATACATTGCAACTCTCCACACCTGAGGAATTACCAACAAGAAGTGCACAAGATAATAGAGAATTTTGAAGCCTTCAACATTACAACGATCCCCATAACAAAAAAAATTCTTGTTGATTCTTTGGCCACCGCTGCCTCAAGGCTATCACCTCTAGAAGATTATGAAGCCTCCAGGTTCACTGTGGAGCTACTCTACAAACCTTCAGTCCCCAAAAATATTTATAATTGGAAGGTATTTGAAGGAGATGAACATATCATAAACGTTTTGACCAATCAAGATAATTTTAAAGACTTGGCTATTGACGATGAAGTATTCCAGGAACAATCAGCAGAAATTGATCCTTAGACAGATCAGCCGACTGACAAACCAAGGTCTCACACGATACCGAAGAGAATAGCCAATTTAGAAAAAAATTGTGACCTAAGGGAAAGATTTAAAGGATCAAAGAACGCAAAGACGAGGAGTTCTTGTCCCATGCACGAAACTATAAATTTAGGAACCCCAAAAAACCCCAAAAACATAAATCTTGGCAAGACAATATCTAAAGAGGAAAGGAAGGCCTATCTCAAACTTTTCAGACAATATCAAGATGTTTTTTCATGGTCCTACCGAGATATGAAAACTTACGATACTCGTATAATTCAACACACTATCCCATTAAGGCCTAAAGTAAAACCCTTCCAACAAAAGCTCCGAAAATACCACCCATCCCTAGAGCCGCTCATGTGTCAGGAGTTAAAGAAACTACTAGATCCCAAGATAATTTTCCAAGTAAGACACTCCGCATGGGTATACAATTTGGTTCTCGTGAGGAAAAGTCTGGGGAGATCCACCTATGCGTAGATTTCAGAAACCTCAACAGAGCTTCAGAAAAGGACAACTACCCAGTCCCACCAATGGAGCAACTCTTACAGACTGTGTTTAGATCTGATATTTTCTCCCTGCTGGACGATTTCTCAAGTTACAACCAGGTTCTAGTTTTAGAAGAAGACTGTTTGAAAACTACCTTCCGAACCAAGTGGGGAACCTCCGCTTATAAATGCATGCCCTTTGGGTTAATCAATGCAGGGGAAGCCTTCCAGAGGGCCATGGACATAACGTTTTGAGGAATAATCAACAAATGTGTAGTAGTTTATTTGGATGATGTTATCACTCTGTAAATTCCCAAAGGTTGTTGTGAGGTAAGAATAAATTTATTAGAGGCAACCTTAACCAACCGCTTCGAAACTAGGAGCTAGCCCTACCAGTTTCAAAGAGGGATCTCTCTGTGAGTTTTAGATTTGTTTGGATTTTCAAGATTTTAGGCTAGTTAGAAAGGATATAACTGAGTTGTTTGCATTGTTTTTAAATGAAATGACTGAATATCACTTACGCTTCCATTGGTCTATGGGGTCTGTTTTAAAATATAGAGGTTAACGACAGCTTTTATAAGATTAATTTTACAGGGCGAGATAGTGCTAATGCTGGATTCTTTATGAATAAAATGGTGTATTGTTGAAAAAGGTGAGATATCAGTTAAAGCAAAAAAGCATTTAAGAATTTCTTTGTTATAACATCGGAAGAAAAACATTTAAATCTATAAAAGATTAAGAACATAGTACACAATGGCAAATTCTGCAACTTTAACTTCTTTTAAAGATTAGATTTAGAAAGACAATATGATATCTTAGAAGGAAAAAACTTTTACGCAGACAAAGGAAACTTCACCAACAATTAACACGCATGAATCCTGTGAAACTTCTCTTTGTATTACTGGAATAACCTCTTGATAAAAATTACATCTATTAGAGCTTGCTTGGTTGTAAAGATCAACAACCCTCAATACTTCTAAGTTGGAAATATTTATATTAAAAGTTACAAGTGACCCTGACATTAATGATCAGGATGTGATAGAGTCTTATTCTAACTAACTAGCTAACAAGATGCAAAAATGTAGTAGCTGATGATTGTTGGATCATGTTGTCATTGATGCCAATGGTTTGATTACTTGGGAGATTGTTGGATCATATGTCATTGATGTAAATGGTTTGGTTTGATTGATGTCATTGGTTGATGTCAAGTAATTGATTGATATGATTCCCTTGATG
>ML789071.1:16022-27650 GCA_009831015.1 Picea engelmannii | reverse complement strand
TCCAAGAATTTGATCTAGATATAAAACCTGCTAAATTGGTTAAGGGACAAGGGTTATGCAAACTGACAGCTGAAGCCCAGGACCAAGTAAATGAAGACCCCAGATGGGAGAATGAATTAGCATTATGGTGTGGTTAAGCTTCATACGTCTCCCTAGGGAAAGAGTCTTGGTACGAGAAACTGACTTATCTTCTGCATCATGCAACTTGCCAAGAAAATATAAACCCTAGGGAAAGGAGAGCCCTCAGGTTAAAATCCTCACAATATTGCCTCATAAATTCGGTGCTCTTTCGTGTTAATTATGATTTGGTACTTTTAAGATGTATCGAACGTGAATATGCAGACAAAGTTCTGAAGGAGCTACATGATGGTCCTGCAGGTGGACATTCCTCAGGAAACACCACTGCAGATAAAATACTGAGAGCTGGCTATTATTGGCCTACTCTATTCAGGGATGCTCACAGATACGCTAGAAACTGTAAAAATTGTCAAATAAGCGTAGGGAGGGAGAAGAGAGCAACTGTCCCACTCCAACCGGTGGCCGTTTCTAGGCCATTCAAGCAATGGGAGTTAGATATCATAGGAGACATTACACCTAGTTCTTCAAAACAACATAGATACATACTAACCACCACCGATTATTTCATGAAATGGGCAGAGGCCATCCCTCTGACTCATGTAAACAAGAAGTTGGTGATCCAATTCATAGAACAACAGTTGATCACAAGGTTCGGTGTGCCTTTCGTCCTTGTTTTTGATAATTCATCTTACTTTTCTTTAACCTTATTAACAAATTTTTCTATAGACAAAGGAATTATAATAAGATACTCTACAAAATACTATCCACATGGGATCAAAGTGGAAGAATCAACTAATAAGAACCTAGTGAGGATATTGAAGAAAACAGTTGCAGACAACCAGAGGAATTGGCATAGTTCACTTCATAAATATTTATGGGCCGATAGAGTTACACCCAAGGAAGCTATAGGGAATTCCCCATACTTTCTGGTATACAGACAGGAAGCCATTCTCCCTAGCGGGCTATATCTTCCATCTCTTCAAATTGCTCAGGATTCTAGAGGAAAACCCTCATCAGTCATACAACAAAGAATTGATACTCTCCTCATGCTAGAAGAAAAAAGGGAGAAAGAAAAATAAAAGTTCATAGCTCATCAGAATATAGTTAAAAGGTGGTTTGATAAGCATAAGGCTAAAGATAAGAATTTTGAGGTGGGAGACTTAGTCCTAAAATGGGACAGAGAAAATGAGCCGAAAGGAAAACATTCTAAGTTTCAGAATCTATGGCTCAGACCTTTTCAGGTTTTCGAGAAGATTGGGGTAGGCATGTATTGACTGCATAATTTGAGGGGGGAACCTGATGGTGAATGGCCAAGCCCTAAAAAAATATTTCCATTAAAAAAAAAAGGATTAAAAAAAGATTATTTGTGTTTATGTTTCTATGATGTTTTGTTTTAGGTAGGTCGATTGCGGAATGCATTTTGTTTTTGTTCCTTGTTATAGTAATTCTACGCTTTTGAATATTATGTTTAACAAGACGATGGTTGACCTCAATTCATGCGATATGACAAACTCTGTTCCTGACTCTTCTCTCACATACAACACAAGAAGCACTAGGGGACCTACGGTTGTTTTAAGGGGTTCTCTATCTAACATGCGCAGATGTAAAACCTTGGAAAAGCGATGAAGTGTTTGCCTGGTGGTCTGATAAAACCTTAATGGAAATATGGTAAGATGGAAATGACTACATGTACCTCATAGATAGAGCTAGCAAAATTTCACCTTAACCATCTCATTTTGCAAAAATAACAGACGTCCTCCTCTCCCACTCGCTCAGGGAATTCTTTCGAAATAAAATCAACTATATCAAATGAGCGCACATTAGGAGAGGGTATGTAGATAACTCCGTTGGGGCTATGGACGCTCACTGGAAGTGGAGCAAGGTCTGTGACTTCGGGGTGACTCTACCGGGGCTATGGACGCTCACTAGCAATAGAGCAACACCATAGCAAGTGAATAAGGGTAACTAAAAGGCCTAGTGCCATTGAATGATTTACTAGACTCTTTTCAAAGGGGGCATGAATCAGGGTTATAGGAAACAAAGGTGGAATAAAGGGTGAAAACCCCACATGCAGGCCCAAATGCACCAACCGGGGATTTTCAAATGCAAGGATAAAAGAGGTTCTGATAAAAAAACCAGTTAAGTTCTTAACCAGATTTTGCATCATCTGAGCCCGAGGTAGGAACAAAGATTCTGATTTCACCCAGTAATTCACCATTTGTTGAGCACTCAACACACCTTAAAAAGCCTATGTCAAATTTTTACTTTTTTGGGTATCACTTGATCTTTGCACTGTCTGATTCGACTTCATTTTGAGAAATGTTTTGTCTTTTCTTATTATCACGACTCTCATCAGCTATTCAGGTTTGTTTTAACTTATGAAACCCCATGAATTTAAAGGCATTAACACCTGAATAAAGAATAAACAGCCAAAACACTTCACTTGACACGCTCAGATCTGACATTGGAAGAAGTTGAAAGCAGGAAAAGAACCACTCGGGAAACCTCAGTCACCGAGTGTTGATCTCCATCGACATCAAAAAAAGGAAGTTTTGTTTGTGTCAAAGTATTGCATAAGGATATAGCCGATAGCTGATTCCCCTTGGACATTAGTAAAAGACGAGGGGAATATAAGTTAACAAAGAAATAAAATGTATCATCGATAGCCGATACCTGACGCACTTATCGAAATTGGGGAAAACCTAAAAACGATAGCAACGAACATTATGACCACTCTAAAGGGTATTCTTGATCACCGATCCCTGATGCATTTTTGACATCGAGAATTTTTCAAAGAAGCTAATCTGAAGAAAGCACTTGATAGGTTTATCGCCAATTGCCGACCCTCGATACGTTTTTGGCACCGATAAGCTAAGGTTTGTTTTAGAATGAATAACTTAAGAAAAGTCTTGACTCTGATTAATACACGCGAATTAGGTCACCGATATCCAATGCCACATGTATTTACCAGATTAGAGAATCGTACGGTCTAGTTTTACTTCGAGTCACACCTCCGAGTCAACTTTTCCATGAAAACATTGTACTGTGAGATTGATCGACATTAGAGATTTTGTAGAAGGACATCAAGGAAAACATTCATAGCGCATCCTCGATCCTCGATCCACCCACTGAGAGAGCGACACGATGGGATGTTTTAATGTTAGATACGATCGGATTTTGAGCATTTAAGGGGCTAATTAATACCAAATCCCACATTAGTTGCTACCTTGTGCGCCAATCAAAACGACCATTTAAAATCACCGATAGACCACATTGTAATATCCCTAGGCCGAACCCAATTGTAATGTAAATGAAAATGTACTTAAGATGGTGAGCTGTGTAATATAATTTTTTGTATGCATATTTCATGACATAGTGCACGCGTGTACTCCGCAGTAAAATGAGGAATTTTTCACATTCCAGGATACTGCACAAAACATCATAAGTGCACACGATATTGAGGCCAACAAACTTTTGTGTATATGCTGCGTTTTATAGGCTGGTGAGCCAATTATGATAAACTAGGATTCTTATGTTTTGATTAGGCTGGAGAGCCTAGATATTAAAGACCAGTGCACCTACTTTTGTATATATCTCATAATTAATATAAAATACATCACTGTGCGCAGACCAACCACGATAAAAGAGTACGGGGGACTAAAATCCACTAGTTATGGAAAGGGTGGGGGATAAAAGTTAAGGAAAAAGGGATAAGATAGGGAGATTAATCCAAAAAGAAATATTATATTAATATTTCTTAAAGTATAAAGTATGGATAATTATTTTATCCTAAGTTCTAAAGTTGGGGACAAGTGGGCCAAAGTAGCTCCCAACATGACAAGTGTCAAGTTGGGGACATGCATACATATTGTTGGGACTTAGTTCATTTTCCCATCTGTTCCATGATTTTTTCCATGATCTTTTCCATGATTCCTTCCATAATTCAGTCATCCAGTAAATCGTCAATGAGCATACACACACCCATTGAGCTATCTTTCGTATCTTCATGACTGTACATGAACTTGTATCCATAGCCATTTTGTGTTGGTGTATATGGTTAGTTTGGGAGTTGGACTGAAGAAGTGAGTTGTCATGCCCATAAGATATTGAAGAGGCGGGTTGTCAGGCCCGTGAGAAATTCTCGGAGTGAGAGAATTGATGGGAATTGATTTCTTTAAGGTGCTAAACTACAGCTACAGTGCTCCGAGACTTCTTGTCCGACCTATTGCTGAAGTCCAGAAAGGAAGTGGGGCAGCCGAAGGACTGTTGAGGAGAGAAGGGGCACACTTCCTGGGTGGGATAGGCATTGTGGGGAATGATGGATTGTAGGTTGTTATTTTGAGTTGGCACCTGAGACAGAGTCTTTCCTGTTGTCTATGAGCCTTTAGCCTGGTTAGGAATCCCTTTACCCGGGTGGAGTTTAGTCCCATCTGGGGGTGACTCACTGTTGAGAGTGATGAACAATGTGGCCTATGGCTGGGAGGTTCATGGAAGGTCTGCACATAGTTGGTGACATTCTTACCAATATAAGTGTCAATTGTGTGATAAATTTACATGCTGCATTGTTGTTTAAGTGTGTATTTTTATGGGTTATCATATGTGGTTATAACTGTCTGTATATTTATGGGTATTTCCTGTATATGCTGCATGTATACGTTTACTGTTATTTTAGTGCGAATCTATGCATTTCCATATGTATTTGGATGTTACGTTTTATATATAATGCTTCTGCAAGAGTTCTGTGTACATATATTTTAATTGCACGCAGTTCAAAAAATTTATGTGGCATATCTCAGTTAGATGCTGGGTATGTTACAATATGTTCCACAGAGAGAACAAAATATTTCTCTAGTGTAGCATGGCCCAACATGGATGGTCGGGGACATTACAAATCATCACCCCCGTGCCTCCGCTGTCAACCCACGATGAATTTAAGTTGCAAAGATTTGGCGGAAGATTTGTTTAAATTTCACTCATCAATCGAATTGAATGGTTGATGCGACATCGTAAGTTATTCCCTGGTTTAAATTCTCTTGAGTCGTTGTAAAAAAAATAATTTTGCGCGCAAGGAAATTCAGATAATCCGAAGAAGCAAGACATGTAATTCGAAGGCTGCAGAGATCCTATGAGTATCAAAATAACCAGGTTTTAGCAAGCTTCACAGGTATGTATCCAAGTATGTAAATTTTACATGGCTACAAATTATATGTTTTCTATCCGAATTTTTTCTTTACACAGTCTCTGAAGGTATATTTTAGTTACAGGAACAATTCTGCCAAGAAATCCAACCACCAGATGATCGTTGAGGGCACCAAAGCTGAAAGAAACAGAGGTAGGGGAAGGATCCTCTCCAGGGGCCACAAAACAATTAGAATACACTCAAAGGCTGGAACCTGTCATCAAAACAACAACAAAGAATGTTTTTATCCAACCTCCAGCCTTTGGAGATACAGAGGCAAGCACGGGGTCCAAGATGGTACTCTCACATTGGGGAGAACTCTTTAACAATATCAGCCGGGAGGAATACCTAGAATATGTCCCACATAGTGATCTAGAAGTGAGAGTGCTCGATGACGAAGTGTTCTCGAACATCCGATGGTCATACCTACATATGGTGGCGAGAAAAACTCCTTTTTTTTCCATGTATTGAAGTCCTGAAGTGGCTCATCGACCACACAGACACACAAAAATGTTTAATCAACGATGACAATGGTGGGTGTGTCAGAGTGTTCTTACCAGTGGAAGTTCATAAATACTACAGGCTTAGATATACCAAGGAGCGAATGAACACAAAATTCATGGTGAAGTTATATGAAGACCATGACACTAGCAGGGTGATGGCCTCATGATGGAGGGAGGAAAAAAATTACACCAACCAGAGCACTGGATGGTATGATACAACCAATTTGAGGGATCCATACATCTATTTGATGGCTCTCATCTGTCGATTATATGGAGAGAAGGACTGCTCTAGATTTTCAGAAGCGTGGATGCCCTTGGCTTACACAATGGCGATCTCTGAGAGTGGTTTCAATTGGGGAGCAATAATTTCTAAAACAATGAGCATCTGTATACAATAGGATCGGACATCAAAGGAAGAAGAGACACCAGTTTTCTACATGGCTTCATATTTTCTTGATGTCATGTGCACCAGAAACATCTTCTCCATCATGAATCTGAGTTGGAATGTCACAGAGCTCCCAATCCATGTCTATTTTAGTGTGCTATGGGAGAAAAGGTATAAAAGGTATTACTCGCTCATCTGGGATGAATTCATCACGCGAATTTATTTCATTTTTTTTAAGAAGGATTTCCAGAGACTGTTGGTTGTGGCCAAGAAAATGATTTCCAAGGTAGGCCACTGGTACTTGGATGAGTGCGACACCTACATCAGGGTGTTCAGGGCCGTCAGAGAACCACATCTCTTACCGTCTCATGTCCCGAACCGACTTGTAGTAGGAGAAATATGCTATCAAACCATCTTGCAAGGCTACAACACCACCCTGGTCAAGGACAAGAAGTAGATGTTCATTCCCTATGGTTTCCATGTAAGTTTATACCTGGTTAAAGATACAACTCAAGCCAAACAAGAAGGGTTGAGCCAACTCGAGTTTATATTCTAGAAAAGATAATTCCACAAGCATGATCCAAAGGGACTGGTCTTGCAGCACGCTTCACAAGTGTCATCTTGCTGGCCATACGCCCATGACAAATTTGAAGATGAAGTCTTCACGAAAAATTCCCAGGACTGGGACAAGGTGGTAGCAAGGATGACCGACCCCAAAATGACCAGGTTTAGGGCCATGAGCCTGGATGAACAGGCAGCGACCATATATAAATCGACTTAAGAGGTTCTTAGATTCAGGGAAGAAATCTGAGCAGTAGAGGCAAGAAAGGTTCCCCTGGTGGCTTCGGTGTAGGATAGGAGATTTCCTATGACACAGGATGCACGTGCGATGGGATTTCTCATGATAGAAAATGCATAACGAGTAATTGATCAGCTGTAGGATGACCCAGACCACGTAGTAATAACAACATCACCCACTGACAACCCAGATGAAATCTGGGTAGGTCCAAGCATCCTTGAGTTGATACACATTGATGAAATCGTCAGGTTAGATAACCCTAAAGTTACAATGCCAAAGGCCAGATCACTGGGGGATGTTCCTTCTCATCTAGAGATAGTTAGAGCATCAGGGAGAGCAAGTGCACAAAATCCCCATCGCGAATTGATAAAAATCTATGACGATGAGGAAAGTTCAGAGGTGTCCTGTGTGAATCCTGTGCGGATCACATAGGAAAAGGATCCCAATAAGGCATCCTCTCCAACTCTCGACGCTCAAATTTAGGGCCTTCGACAGAATGACCAGGAGGTCAAAAGTGTCTTAGACACTAAGCTACTTGATGTACCAGAGACTCGAATGGATAGTTCGACGAACGAGCCAGGGTCGAGCGAACAAAAAGAAGAATCTCCACAGCAGGAAATCGACATCTCAACGACCGATTATCAATCAAGTACTGATATTACGCCCGATGCTTCAATTTCAACCAGTAATCAACCTCTTGATGAGTGAAAACTAGAGGATGAACCCTCAGAACACATGAAAGAGGTTCAAGAACCCTTTCTCGAACATATATACACCGTCGGAGGCCTGGGCAATATGCTCACTCGGGGAGATAAAAAAATCCCTGAACCCGTGGATGAAGTTGCTAATATACATGCTATCTCCTATGACCAGAAAAGGAAATCTCTCGTGAAGAGAACCACCAAGAAGAGGAGGATTAATCTAGATCGCTCCATCCTCGTCACCACAGAGGAAAAACTGATCAACATAGAGCATGCCAAAACATCTGAACTTATCGGTGCAGGGATGGAAATCACAGATGCCACCGTGGACAGAGAACAAAGAGATGAAGAGGAGATGGTTGCTGCTCTGAAAGAATTGGAACATCTACACCATTTGGAGAAATATTTCCAGGACACCACACAGGCCGCGATGTTCCTAAGGAGAGAATTACAAGAGGCCTACAACAAATTTACAGATGAACGACACCTATTCACTACAAGGATAATTGAGCTTCAATAAGACACCCTCATGGAACTGGTGACATGCAAGGATATGGAAATGTGGTATGAGAAATCCTACCAAGCCATGGAAAGGATCGACTACATCAACATGGTTCAACAGGGCCGAGATGTCAAAAATCATGACATCCAGGTACTCAGGGAAAGCAACATTGATCGCATAAAGAAGTTGACCGAATATTGGGTACAAGTGGCTCAAGAACCTCATTGGGAAATTTGAGAGAAATAGGCTGAGTACGAAAAAATTTGGACCAAGATCAACTGGGCAATGAGGGACATCGACCTCCCTGAATTCAGCACACCCAAGGACTTTGTCGACTTGCGTGACATAGTCAAATTAATTTATGAACAAGAATCATCATGGGCTGTAGAGGTAGCAAAGGTGGTAGACATGGCGCTAGGACAAGTGAAGTGGTTAATGGAACACCCAATGAAAGATCGAACCATGTCGCAGTAGTTAAGTGCCAGAATAGTCAAGTATTGGGCACAGGCATTAGAGATAAGAGAGATCCTTTCGGCCCCAATGGAACAACATAGATTCCCATATGCTAACACATGCGAGGATATCTTCTTCAAATGGTCGGAGTACAAGAAGAGTCATCCACTCAAGTGAGATCATTTGATGACTCTTTGAAGACTGATAGAAGAAATCGCCATGTGGTGAGTTTTGTTTTACTTAGCTACACTTTTAATACTTATTTTTAGTTAATAGTATGTTATAAATAGAAGGATTGACCTATTAGAAATGGGTTGATGGTTGTTGCAAAGACCCTCATTTTTGTATTTGTAAAGAACTATTTCAGAACTACCTTAATTGAGAAATCATGTTTAGGACTAGAGACAAGTTTGTGTTTTTCATCAAAAGTGCGTATGATTGGATATGAAGAAGAATTATTTCCGATTTCATCTCATGAATGGATGCTGTAACGAGTAAGAGTTTCTAAATCTATTGATAAGTTATCTGATTCATTGTTTTTACAGTTCTCGTCTTTAGTGATGAAAAATAAATCGTTGTGTTAGTATGTGATTGATTATTAGAGCTAAGGAACTATTTTTCTTGCCATCGTTTATTGCATATATGTTTTCTTCTGATAATCTCACCTCCATGACTAATTGGAACACCAACAGGTTAATGTATTAGTACTAGGCTTGTGGTGGAGAATCATTGTCTGCATGCCAGAGTGAAAGGGTTATCCCAGATCAACCTTCTCTAGTAGTTAATCTTTCCTACTTTGTTACCTTGTTGGTTTATACTGCCTTTTTATCTTGTATTGGTCCAACCTATAAGAGAAAAGCAAAAATAGAATGTTCGAAATGAAGGAGGAGCCTTCACAAGAAAACGTAAATCCCATAGATTAATTGGCCGGATTGCAAGATCTGGAGAACCATTCCACTATTAAATACTGTAGAGGCTAATTTGGCCTCGATGGTGGGTTTGGTTCCTACTTTTGAGTTAAAGGGATTTATGACCCCTCAACAGGTTCCATCAGATTCTGAGGAGGTACCATTCCCCTCATCTGGGGACATTCGTTCACCAGATGTCCCTCTCTGTAGCATTCGGTACACCAGACTTGCGGTCGTCCTGGTCTGGGTATCATCAATTCTTGAATATTCTATGTCAGTGCTAATATTTTTCCTTGTAGTTGCACCAAATTTTCATCTACTGGGGGTCTGTTCACTCTCAGGCTCCCCAGATATCCTACCATGGCTTCAATCTTCATTGATTGTTCCAAGGCATCTGTCAAGGTGGATATCCCTTGTTGCACTAATATAATTTGTGTCAGAGGTATCAATTCCCGGACATACCATTCTCTTTGATGATCCTCATGAATTTGATGCGCTAGCCTCCCTATAGAATCTTTAAACTTTTGACTATATTCCCATGCTGATTCACCTTCCCTCTACTGAATTTCACGCAACTCAAACATAGATTGTTGTTCTGACTGAGGTAGCTTAAACTCGACTATGGATTTTATCCATACTTGGCCTAGTGTGAACGCTTGTCCTTGTGATCCTAACACTCCTGGCTCAATAACCTTGATGTACCATTTGAGAGCACAAACTCTCAAGGTAGTCTGGAACTCGACCAATTTATTTGCGTCTAGAGTCCCTCTGGACCTCCATATTGCTTCGGATAGGAACCAATGTTTCTCAAAATCCTCATCTCCTTTACCCCATAAATCTGGGTATCGAGCGATCGAAACTCTTGCATTTCCATCCATTACTGATCTTACTGATCCTATCAAGATAAAACTTAATGGTGTTGGTTGCGATCTACCAGGGGATCCCAATATCCTCTCAGTATTCGCGCTTAGTGATTGTGACTGACTAACTGACTGTAATGAAATAGGAATAGCATAAGAAGGTAGTGTATAATTTACCACTGGTATAGAAGACACTTAGGGTATGAGTGATTTGAGGCTAGTGCTACTGGCTTCGAGGTGAGTTTCTTTGATCTGGGGGGGTCTCGTTCTCATCTTATGGAGTGATATCTTCGGTTGGATTCCCAATATTTCCTAGTATTGGGGCTAGATCTTCTCTTTCTTCTACAAGATTCATGTCGGCTTCCTTTTCCCACGCTTCTACACCTTATTCTTCTTTTCCATGCTCTTGGGGACTTCTTTCTCTCTACGCTTCTCTCTCATGGTATGAATTATTTCCAAAAATTCTTCAAATGTTTCATTGCTTTCTTTATCTTACCTTGCCACCACTTCTCAACTATGGCAGCTCTTTTCAAGGCTCGCTCGTCCCATGAGTCCATTTCTTGCTACTCCCCCATTTGTCAAAGAACCCCCTCCCCTCTCTCAGACCATGATTCCACCCCAAAATCACCCCACCCCAAGAGAGGGTATTTAGGCTACCATCTCAGTAGGGGAAATAGTCAACATCCCTTCCTCCATCAATAAAACCTTAATCCACAGGGGGATTTCTCTCAACAGTATTCCCCTTGCGTCTTTCTTGAAATCCGCTTTTTCCCGTGAAAAATATTGATGGTTCTCAACTAGAAATTCAATAATGTATCCTTCCAGAGTTGTATTGACTCAGAAATCGATCTCTCGCATTACCGGACAATCCAACCGATGAAGCGCTACAATATTTTCTGTATCGCAAGCACATGTCTTCTTGACTCATTCTTGAAATTTCAGAGATTCTTGGAGCCTATATATCCAATGGAATAGTTCTTCCAGAAAATTAACCCAAAATATCTCGTATTGGTCGCTCAATCTTTCTGAGTAAAAGAAAACCTCTCATGTATCTTTCACAGATTTTCCTCCCAGCTCCGCTTCTTTCCATATGAAGGCGTCACAATGTTTCTCCCACCTGTTAACTCCCAAAATAACACCATTATTTTGCTAACTCGTTCAGAAAGGTTCGATTAAAGTTTTTGAATTGTGAATGGGAAAAGGACACTTAAACTTGCAGGCAACTTTTCAATCCCTTCCTGAGCTCCAAATTAAGATCTG
>ML789070.1:733277-743372 GCA_009831015.1 Picea engelmannii | reverse complement strand
ACAGAGGAAGAATTTGAAGTTGTTAAATTTATTGAGAACAACACTCCATTTGCAATGTTACTAGGAAAATCTTGGATTGAAAGAGATCAGACCAGAAGGAAAGTAGAAGAAGTCTTGGAACAAAAGAAACAAGAGTTAAAAGATTTCATGACTAGGAGGATTGCACACTTTATTGAAGAACACGAGAACCGAGCAAAGCTATTTAAAACTAGAGATCTGGATGTCGAAGTGGGAAGAACACTAGAAGACCCACAGAAGACCTAAGTACCTATTCTAGATACAGATGAAGTATTACCACTAGTTTCTAGGAAATAATCTCAACAACGCGAAGTTACTCTGCCGAAAGAAGATAAGAATCAGAATGGAAAAATGAATTCAGAGACGAAGCTCACTAGAAAGAATTCTAGAAAACTAAGTAAGAAGAGAGCTAAGATAAAAAATTTATAGAAGGTTCCAGAGGGAACTTCGCTGAAGGAAAATTTGCAAAATTGGAACTTCATCGAGATATCAGAACTGTGTCACATGGCACTTCGCCATGGTGAAACAATATAGCTGTTAGGAACAATATAACCGTTTGATCGACGATCCAAATGGGTAGAAAGACATTTATGATTAGAAAGTTTTCTACCAGACCATTGGGACCACGCCATAATGGACATAATTGAGTTAATGAAGGCTTCTCAACTGTTGCAAGAGATCCGTTGCCAAGTTATCTATTCATCCCGTCGTGCCACACAATGAGAACAATTTTTCCAACCGTGACTATCTGAGCTCGCAGAATAGTTGATTTTGCACAGTGATAATCACATTATTTCCATCTATCCCATTGCATTGAGCAGTTACTCTTTGAACCCGATATATTCAACCACGAGCTGTATCTCCGAAGAACTTAGCGCACTCGAAGAGTCTGCAAAGGAAGTACTCATCGAACTCATGATTGAGAGAGCCATGTATGAAAGAATGATGTCTGAGGGTGTATAAAAATCATCGATGAGAGGAGTACAAGCCTCTCCATTGACTACTCACGGAGCTGAACCATCCCGACCATTAGCATAAAAGCGAACCAAACATAGAGACGACCTAGCAAATGCGAAGCTGATCTCAGCCATATTGCCCAACTACATCCTGCCTCTGGCCAGTGCGGTGAGTTGAGATAGTGTGCCAAGAGAATTCGAGTACACCATGGTTACTATGTACCTCCCGAAGGGGATACGCGCAGTTCGAGCACAACAGGACAAGATCGCAGCGTTTAAGTTTAGTGACTTCAACCTCGGAGATCGCAATAATTACAGTATGCTTGCCCCATACAAATACCTGACTAGGATGAAGGGGAAGAACTCAAAGATAATCCTCCAGCCGTGGACGATGAATCTCGCGCAGTCCACCCTGTTAAATGTAATGAAGATCCCACACTTCAGAAGGCACCAGGAAGTGAACGCCTATGTCAAGCTATTACTTTCATGTTACCATGGCAGTTACTTATGGCTAGATCGCCATATTATAGTTGACCCGACGTTGATCCATAGGATCATGGGATTAAGTATGAAAAGACCTTATCCACATGAGTTCTATCTAGGAAAATCCATAGATCATGCGCTAGCACAGAAGATCAAGGATACATACGACGATGTGGAAAAGGGAATGCGATGTTACAAGGTAGCCTCCATCCAGAATGGCGCAGTGCACCTAGCCTGTCAGTTAATAGCCGGAAAGTTAGTAAGGAAGAATAGACCTACGCAGGTCACAGGATTTGCTGTTGACCTCGTAGGGAAGTGTGTAGAAGGTCTATAGATGAACTAGGCAAAGTACCTAGTTAATCAGCTGGAACTAGACTGCCGTGAAGTTTAGGATCAGGGCTACGAGTTTGACTTTAGCTGGCTCTTGATTCTCATCACCTTTGTTGCCTGGGAGATGCTGAAAGGTGTGACCTTCCCAGATATTGAACCACTCGAGCTGCTTGCTGCAAATTTCACTACCCTTTGGTACTCAAGTGATATGAGAAAATAGTGGCAGTCAAACACTATTTTTCACACATATTACCTTCAACTGAAGAGAAACATCGAAGCTGAACCTCGCATGCCTCCGAACACCCTACAGATATTTCGACCCCTGATGAATTTCTATTCATATCGACACTTCATATACCTTACAACACGAGCCGATGAACATAAGGACCAACTTCAGTCGTACTATAATCTCATGAAAGAGGATCTGGAGGAGATCACTAAGGACTGGTCCCCAGACCTCCTTGTTCCCGCAGACCTTCCAGAGATGTTTGACCCTGACAACCCAGAGACCATGCATAAAGAACATGATACACCTGGGCCCAACAGAATGAATAAGACCGAAGAGGTCCAAGATTTAATCAGTGCCTTAGGAAAGACTACTTTAGTATCACCTGACCGAGGGGGTGATGACGAAGTAGAAGAAATAAATAAAAAAGGAGCTGAACAGAAGCCAGGCGAAGTAACACCGCCCATAGAAAAGGTTGATCCCCTGAAGAAGAGGAAGGTTTCTCCCCCGAAACCTTCTTCCCAGAATAAATCGAAAGCCACCTTGACCAAGATTAAGACTGTGCTTATTGTTGATGATTTTGACTTCATCATCGCAACTCTCAACGAAGCTTCGTTGGAAATTGTGGAGAAACATTAAGCTAAGAAGGAGGAAATGTACGATAGAATTGAGGTTGAACTTTGAGGGGTACAACATGCCCTCTAGTCCAGCTTCCTAGTGTCCACTGTGCCCCTGCCATCAGGAGAACCAGATTTGGGAGATGAGCCATCTCAACTCCATCGACTAGCTGATGCGGTGGAAGCTTGCCTTCGTCGCACACAAGAAGAAACATAACAAGCCACCCAGGCCTTGAAGCAAGTGCAAGGCATAATCATAGAACAACACAGAGTTGCAGAGTAGGAGAAGGTTGCTCTCCAGGAAAAGTTTGAAGAAGAGAAAGTACAAATGCAACAAGAAAAACAACAGTTGCTCGCAGAGCAACTCGAAGTGAAAGAAGCAGTCAACAAATCCCTCCACTCTGTGATGGGCTTAGAGACACAAGCAGAAGACCAAGTCACGCATGAAGTAGAGAAGCTCGCAGAAGCTATCCAACATCTACAACAACGAATAATAGATTTAGAGCTCCGCACAGTGCTCATCACCCTGCAGGATGTGAGGGACCAAAGAGAAGAAACTGCTTGAAGCGCAGTTGATAGAATAAAGACCCTTGCCATGGAATGTAAGAAATTGACTGATCACAGTGCCCATACCTATGAACGACTCACTGAGAATCCAAAACTAAAGGCACTGGAGTCACAACTCCAAGAGGTGAAGTATCAAGCAGAAACGATACAGGTGCAGTTGAAGCCCCTGTCAGCTGTGGAAAGAATGAAGCGATCCCAAGAGCAGCGCACTGCCCAGCAACAGGTCCACATTATTCAAAGAAAAGTTATGGAAGTAACTTAGAGGCTCCAACCAGTACAAGATGAGGCTTACCAACTGTTCACAGAGATCGAAGGCCGAGGAGCAGAACTGGAGCAAGTTGTCACTACAATCGAACAACGCCTAGAAGGACCCGTCAATGAAGTAGTCATACAAGAGTTCGCTGAACGGGAGACCGTGGCATAGAAGAAAGTTGAAGTAGCTCGAGCCAAGATCGAGGCTTTTGAAGTAGAACTAGTCAGATCAAAGTGATTCAGGACGAGTCATAGTTGAGTGTTGGGGGCCTGTTGGCCCTTGACCAAGTTTTGAGGATTCTTGGTCATGTTTGACCAATTTTGGGATTTCGATAGGCTATCGAAGATGGAGTGCAAGACGAAGAAGATATCACAGGATCTCGACCCCTTTTAGGGATTTGGGATTATGTAATGGGTATGGGAATGTCGGCCCATGGGTTCACCCATGCTTAGGCCTATTTTGTATGTATAAATAGAAGGCTAGGCAATGTAAGAAGAGGCAGTTGCAAGTTGTGCTAAGTGCTAGAGTTGGATCTATGTGATCAAGAATTGTAAGGCTTTGTGCTTAGTGTGTGCTAAGAACTTGCAGAGCTTAGTGCAAGTGATTGTAAGAAGGCTTTGTGCTTAGACCTAGCTCGGGGAAGGAGGATCTGGCGAGGTGTGCGTAGATCTCCTGTCCTATGCGGAGTAGGGTTTTTGTGGCTCTGTGCATGTAACTGATTGAAGAAGCTAATAAAGAAGACGAAGAGTTGGTGGACGTAGCCCTAGGGTGGGGGTGAACCACGTACATGCTATGTTGCTCTGCTTTGTGCGATGTATTGATGTGTTTATATGTTAGCTTGCTTAGTGCTTTGATGAATGATAGGTAGATTTGTTAGTGCTTTGTGCTTAACGGTGAGAATAAATGCTGGATCTGACCTATGTGGATATGCTTAGTGCTTGAATCTGCTAGATCTGGTTGAATACTGCAATGTTCTGTATTGATGAATGTTAACTGATGAATATGTATTGATGAATGTTAACTGCTGAATGCTCTGTTAAGTGTTAGAATCATAGATCTGTGTCCCAGCTAAGGTTGCAGACATCTGAGTCCTGCAACCACCCCTTCCTCTATCTCGGGTGAGACTTCATTTGCTTCGCAGGTGTTGCCGAAAGGGCCGGTAGTTAGAGTTTTGTTGGTGCGCTGTTGTAGCGTTGAACCCTGGGTCTGCCCCTGTGCCAACACACACATCCCAAGGAGTGGGATTGGTACGCAACCCAAGAGCATTTGCAGCCATTAATACAGTCCGTACAACAACAGAAGAGGAGGCCATACAACTATGTAAGCTTGCCGTACAATAAAGGGAGGGCACAAAAATCGAGTCTGTCATTCTACAACAGGTTGGCATGATTTCCAATGCACATTTGTTGAGTTTTTATCTTCTGTTTCTTACAGTTTCTTTTTGGCACAAATTTCTATTCAGATTATTGACTGTTTGTGGAAGATTGTTGGATGTCCTGGGCCGTACATCCCGTACAATCATGGCTGTCTACCCTAGACACAGTCTGGGACTGTTTGTATAGTGTTGTAACTTGCTAAAAGAAGAGAATGATTGTATTTTTTATGCTGATGTAATAGTTCAGAATTTCCTTGAGATGAATAAATAATTCTTTCTCCTCAAATATTTCCTAATTTTCTGTGTATTTTTTCAAGTGCTTATGCACAGATTTTTGTGCCAAATGAGGGTTACAGTGTGCTGATATAAGAGTTATTTCTGCTGCTTTTTTGTTTCAGAACTAGTCTATTAGTATTTCTGTCCATAAAGTACAGTTGTATGGCTGTTGGACATTTATAGGTGGCTGAAATCTAATTTAGACTAAGTGTATGCTGAACTAAAATGTATTTCAACATAGGAACCTCTACAACAATGTCTTTTCAAGCAGAATGTCAGGGAATTCTCTAAAAGATTTTAATATATGGTCTTGGAGAATTACTTGGCCTTTTGTTATTTTGAAACCAAGAAAGAATTTCTTGGTTTTGCAAATATCCATTTTAGTTTTTGACAACACCAAACCATGCCTAAAAACCAGCTCATAAAATTGCTGCAAATGATTTAAATGTTCTTCGCTATTTTTGGAACAAATTATAATATCATCTCTTGGATTCATGGCTTAAAGGATTCTTTACTTGGCTTCATGGCTTCAAGGCCTCTTCACTTGGCTTCATGTCTTCAATACTCAAACAATCTCAAGGCTTCTTTACTTGGATTCATGGCTTCAAGGCTTCTTTACTTGAATTCTTGGCTTCAAGGATTCTTCACTTGGCTTCATGGCTTCAATACTCAAACAATCTCCCTTTTTCACTACCACATCATCATCATCACTGTTACATCCTTATCATTACTTCCACATCATCATCATCACTGCCACTTTGACATCAATGAAAACATTTTCTCAACAATATCCCCCTTTGTCATTGATGGAAACACCTTCTTCCTTTTGAGGTGATGCATGCTCACTCTATCCATCACTTTGTTTCTCTCCCCCTTTTACATCAATGGAAAAGGGATCATTTTTTCTTATCATGTGACTATCCCCGTCACCAACAATTTGTTTCTCTCCTCTTTGAAATCCAGGATAAAGAGTTTCTCCCCCTCTGGAATTTCATGATTCTCTTTCTTATTCTGTTGCTCCTCCTATCTTCATGCTTTCATCCACTATCATTTAACTCATTTTTCTGCTCCCTTAATATGTCCTCCATCCTCTTTTGTAATTCACTACGGGAATTCTTCAAACCAAATGGAATTACCTTACACTGATAATGACCATGAGGAACTACAAAGGAAATCTTATGCCTATCTCTTGGAGTTATTCCAATTTGATAAAATCCATATTTTAAATCAAACCCGCTAAAAATAGTTTTACCCTTAAACTTTTGCAAGAGTGAACTTTTGTTGGGGAGTGGATACCTGATATTTTGCAGTAATTTATTTAGCGGCTTAAAATTCACCACTAACCTTGGTTTTCCTTGTTTATGTTCTGAGTGTTTGTTGATATAAAAACCTCTTCATGCCCAGGCACTCTTAGATGGTTCCATCAATCCTTTATGTAAGAGATCATTAATGTCTTGTTCGAAAGTTTGGATCTCTGTAGGGCTCATTAAAGATGCTGATGCCTTCTATGTGTTGATCTTTACCAGGGGGTCATATGGAAGAGAAATGAAACACTTTTCTGTGTGACAAAAGGCATTAGGATATTCCAAAGTGCAATCTTTCACGAGTTTTTCAGCAATTGAGCTGAACATCTTTTCTCCATGTACTTGGGCATAGAAAATACCTCTTTCCATTTTATTTAGATTTCTGGATGACAGAGCCTTGTCAGTATGTCCAGGGGCCTTTTGCTTCTCTTTTTCTATGCTTCTGCTCTTTCCCTCAGTGAATAAAGGTGTCTGTATCTTTGTCCCATTAAATTAAACTCAAAAGTTTTTGCTTTCTTGTTGATAGTCATGGGATCTACCAGTTCTAGGAATTATGCACCTAGAATACAATCATCAACAATTTGATCAACATAATGGAAATAGAGTCTGAAATCTTGCTTACCAAATTTAAGTGGAAATTCTTCTACTTTCCCTTGTATTGGTACTTCTGCTCCATCAATTGTTTTTCCTGTCATAGTAGGATTTTCCCAATAGAATTCTGGGATCACCTTTCTCCTTAGTAGGTTTAACTGACAACCATAGTCAATTAAACAATACACTTCTTAAGTTTTTTTTATTTTTATTTTTATTTTTTATTTTTTTTAAAATTTCAGATGGACAAAAAGTCACCTTCATATAGAATTTTTTTCCTCCAAAGGATAATAATGCAGGTTCAGGTTGAAGCTTCTCTAGGGAACTAGATATTAGCACATCTTTTTCTGAAGAATAGAGATTTCTCTAGAAGAATTTTCTGATTCTTCTGTTTTCTTCTTCTTTCCAAAACTCTTCTTTCTATATCCTTTTGGTGTGGCTAATGATTCTTCATATGCTCTGGAAAATTTATCTTCTGATGATGTATTTCTTTCTCTCCTGATTTCCTCTAGGTAGATTTTAAGTTTTCTAATGTTTTCTATTGTAATTTGAAGAATATGTTGTTGCTCCTTAATCTGGAGTTTCAGTAATCTTTCTTTGTTTTTTTTTCTGAAACTCTGTCTATCTTTATGGCCTTCTGGGAAATCCATGTATAGATCTGTAGGAGCATATCTGCTAGTTGAGGCCTTATAAGTAAAATATTTAACTGGATCATTCTTTGAGGTAGAGAATTGCCTTAATAAGTCAGCCTTTTCTTTCCTCATATTTTCTCTGATCACATATTTCCATGTGGGTTTTTTTTTTAGGAGATGGCCAATCTCCTAAATCCTCCTTTTAGGATCTGGCTTTTGTAATCTAGTGAACATAAAAAATTCAAAGGTAGTTTTCTCACCCTCCCAATTTAGTGCATTGAAATCACTAAATTCATCATAAGTAGCAGAGGAAATATCAGAATCACTTGTGTGAAATTTAGATGGGTCAAGAAAAATCACATTCCCTTCTGGGTGGTCAGTAGGAGCACAATAGAATAAATCCAACCATTCTAGGTCAATCTGTTTTGAAAATAGAGTAGACAACCTAGGCTTGTCTTTTTTGTGAGGACACTGGTGTGCCCAATGACATTAATTTCTACAGTTAACATAAATTGTATCTTTTGAAGCTTGTTGTATTCTTTTTAAATAGGGAATATTTTTATAGAACTTGCATTTGTGCTTTCTGAATTTTGGCCAGGGAGGGTCAGGGCCAAATCTTGACCTAAAAGAATAAGACTTATGTTTACCTTTGGTTTTGCAGGAGCATGGATTCCTTTCAGATTGGTGAGCTCTGTTATGAGCACCACCTCCCCATTTTGGAATTTGGCCAATATATTTAGATAGAGAGGAGGTAAACATGTTATCAAACATTTTGAAATATTTAGTGACCCTTTTGGCTTGACAATGTTCTTGGGTCACTATCCTGATATGATGGTCTTCCATGGCCAAAGACATTCCTTCTAACTTGGAAATTTTATCCTTGAAGTATTGCTCAATCGCATCGGTCAGAGCACCATGAAAACTTATGATGTAATATTTGATATAAGTAGGATCTCCATACCTACTTGACTCTATCGGGAGCTTCTGCATATAATATAAATACTTTTCATGGTGGCTTAAATTGAAAATCATTTGGGACATAAACAATGATGTAGAATGCTTAACATTTGTTGTAACTTTCATGCCGTAGAACTGGGCAGATAATGCTTGCAAGATAATTTCATCTACTTTGGGGTCTCTTATCATATCAAATTTAGCTTGCTGTGATAGCCATCTCCACCATGTGGCACCTATACCAATAAACTCATTTATCAACTGTGTGGTCATATATCTAGGTGTGAGAGAGGAATATTCTACCTTTTTGTCAGTGGTCTAGTTGAGTAGCAATTGGATTGCATCTTTTGTCACATATTAGGTCTGTGTTAAGTACCTAAACTAGATCTGTAAATATACTTCATAAATAACCAAGAATAAACCATAAACCATTCACCATAACATTAACACAAGAAATAGAGAAAACCCTTGAGGTAGGGTAACACCATATATTAATCCTTATGGAAGGATAAAACTCCTCAAGCAATCCTTTCTTGTGCAATCACAATATTCTTCACTATGTTTCATTACATTGCCTACACTTCTTTATATAAATCTCCCTATCTCCTAGGAACCTTCTAGAGAGCCTTCTCACATTTATTACATCCAACTACCATAGTGGGCATTTATTAAAATAGTGGACCTAGTCCACCTTACATTGAATGACTATATTCCCATATATTAATTGACTTCCACTAATAACACATAACTACATTCCCATTGGGTACCTCCCTAGGTACCCCATATTACCTCCCTAGATATACTACATTCCATCCCCCTTCACATGTTTCGTCCTTGAAACATGAGAAGAAACCATACAATATGACCGACTAAGTAATGTAGCCAACTGGTACCAAGTACGACCATCCATCCATCCCAATGGAAGTCGAACATTATGTCTATCTTCTACCTTTCCACCCTTATATTTCTCTGCATAATGTCGGGGTTTCCATGGGATTGTTTCTATAGCTTGAGCTCTTCCTGTAGTGCTGGTAGTCCTCCATGCACCTCTTGATCGGTTTCCTGTTTGGTGCCCTACTGGTGCATAAATGTGTTCATGCACATGCCCTTGCCTTGATGAATTTTGCATCTCTATATGATGTGGATGGCGATATACAAAAACTGTAGGAATTTGTTCTTTTTTCTTCAAATTTGCAACACTTTGTGCCTTTGAGTCAATAACCTCCTTAGCTTCGTGATTATGTCCTTCTTGTAGTTTTGCTTCATCTCCTTTTGTAGACTCTTCCTCTGATTCAACTTCAGATTGGGTAATAACTTCTTTGCTAGCCTCCATGGGTCCATATTTGTTACTAAGAGATAGATCCTGCAACGTGATTTTCTTTTTCTTGTACCACAACTTTAAAAAATTCTTTTGCACATTAATATTAATGGTACCCACTGATTCTATCCAAGGATATCCCAAAACAATATCCACTTCATCCATATCCATAGCATAAAAATCTGAATGCAACAC
>ML789070.1:712589-733177 GCA_009831015.1 Picea engelmannii | reverse complement strand
ACAGTGGTGCATCTTCTTCATGGTTATTGCAGCAAGCATCCTAAACTTTGGGATGAGCATTTACACTACATTCATCATGCTTACAATCGAGCTAAGCACTCTTCAACTCAAACGTCGCCATTTGAAGCATGTTTTGGCTATTTTCCCAAAGCTCGTTTAGATTTTATCTTTGGGAAGGATATTGATATTGATGGTCAATATGACATTGATAGGGTAGAAAAGTTCATTGAACAAATTCAGTCGATACATCAAATGGTGCAAGAGCAGTTGGAAAAGAGTCAAGCCAAGTACAAGACAAGACATGACAAGCATCATGTTGATCACAGTTTCCAAGTTGGAGATGAAGTTTGGCTTTACATTAGTAAGGAGAGGCTTAAAGGACAAGGTAAAAAACTAAAACCAATTCGATATGGTCCTTTCAAGATTCTTGACAAGATTGGTAACAATGCCTTCCATTTAGATTTGCCTCCTTATATGCAAATGTATACAGTTGTTAATGTTGAGAATTTGAAATTGTATGAGCCTCCTTTGATTGATGATCAAGGAGAGCATGTTTAGATTCCTTCTATAGATGATTTTTCCCCATAATATCTTACAGAACAACATGAACACACAATCCTTGACAGGAGAATGAGAACTTCAAAATGAGGAAATGTGGAATATCTTCGAGTTGGTGTTAAAGGCACAAATCCAAGAAAAGCCAAGTGGATTGAGGTTGGAAAGGTGAGGGAACTTTACCCTCATCTTCAGATAGACTGAAAATAGTCTTTTGGAGGTCCAAATTGTTTCCAATGGGGAGGTGTGATCTGGGGGATCAACTTTTGCTCAAAATTTGAAGTGCTCAGAATCACTTCAAATTGAACAAGAGCGTAGGCCTCATCGTCACGAACCCAACACAACTTGTTTGGGTTCAAAAAAACATTTAATGAGAGAGATATCACGTTTTGTTCAAAATGACAAACAAGCAAAAAAATGTGCTGACTGTACAGTGCGTATAGATGATGATGTGGCAGGCCATATGACACGTGGTAGAACGTACGACATGTGGTAGGTGTGGTTGGAAATCATGTGGATGAGTTGGCGTATGACACATGGATTGTTTGTGGCAAATGGGATGGCGACACATGGCCCAATCAATGTCCACCACGTGTCACCTAAACATTGGTTAAAACATATGTTGTTGGCTGAATTTGACCCCGCGACCTCTTGGCAGGGGTAGCGCTTTGGGAAGGGCCACCTAACTGGCACGGACACAAGTGTTTCTTATTATATATATGTGAAACAATATATTTGAATTGAAATGTGTTTTGGAATGGGCGCGGAGAGGGCTGGGTCTAAGCCCCATCCCTCATCCATATGTATATATATCATGTGACTACCCACGCGCATAGTTTAAATGGAGCCATAACACATGTAACCGGTGGGCCATAACACATATAACTGGTGGTCCATACACATATGACCGGTGGTCAATGTATTGCACGAGATTTGTATTACCAATGGTTATAAAACCACACTGACACTTGTCGCTCTATGATTTGTTTTGGGACTTGGCCCTTTTTATATGCGCACGAGGTCATGTGGTGGCCCATGTGCCATGGACTTGGTGGTTAGGGGCTAGCGCGTAACCGTCCTACAGTTCACACTGTTTGTGCGGTTGTGCTCGCTGTTGGGTTTTTACACATATATGCGCGTGGGGGCTAGGTTGAGGAGCAAGAGGTGCATTTTGGCGATCTAGAGACAACAAGTTTGAGGGGGAACTTCCAAGAAGCCTATCTTCTTCAATTTTTGGCCAAACGAGGTGCCAAAAAATCCCAGCTAGGGTTTTTTGGACGTTCTGAAGCCATTGGAGCCATCTATTTGGCATTTTTAGCATTGTAAAGCACACATTTTAGCACTTTGATCAAATAATACAAAATATCCATTGGAAGATGGATCAGGAGATGTAGCCCAAGAGAGGGGTGAACTCCTTTATCATTTTCTATGTTATGTGTTTTCTGTTCACTATTATTTGCTTCTATTTATATGCATCTTGAATGTGTAATTTCTATAAAATTGTTTTTGCAAAATTGATCCATTTGCATTTGAACACATGAATTAAAACTTGCAAATATTTTCAAGAATACAAGTCTTCTTCATTTTTAGATCACTTTCCTACCATGGGAAAGGAAGTGTATGTAATAGCGGGGTAAGGGAAGTGTCTGTAATATATAGTTTTTATCTCTAAGTATTAATAAGTAGATATTTTAGTTATGTTGTCTATTTGGTGTTTCTTGGTGCTTGCATTGTGATTTATTATGAGTTTACATGAAGAATTAGGTTTTTTTATTATTAATGAAGTTGGCATTGGAGAAAAATGCCAACAACATGGATCCAATTTGGGTTCTTGAGGTGAGAAACATTGAGCATATTTATTGATTTTCATAGTCTCATCTTAGAAACACCCTAGGAAATGGATACCATGATTCATTTTCCAATGGCATAGTCGAAATCACCCAATGTATCTACACTACATATATAATGAAACAAAATTACAATGTATATAATATATAATATGACTTATATTCTTTTCTTTCTTAATAACTGAATAAAATAAGGAACATAGAATCAATCTCATACATTCATCACACAATGTACACATATTTTTAAGGAGATCCCTCACGAGGAATAAACTTCATTTATTAGGAAATAATAGATAATGTTGGTAAGCTAGTGTTTATATTCACAAGATTCTACAACCTTTGGGATTCCAAATCCATAAGGATGATTTATACAAATTTTGTTGTAGTTGGTTGCAAACTAGAGGTCCATCATTTATGTAAGGAACTTCCTTATTCTATGAAAATTATAGTAAATCCCTAATCCAATTGTGATCCTTCAATTGAATTCCACAACCAAATTGTTTAATATCTAGTGCATTCATCTCTCTGACCTCTTTTAATATGTATTTCACCTTCTCATGGGGCATCTCTAAGATTTAGTTAGATTTATTGGGTCATCTCTACGTCCCTTTAGTTATCAAAATTTCAACCTTCCTTTTGGTAACCAATGCCGTGGTCTTGTCGACTTTTCCTAGTCATTGAATGCCACATAAACATCTCTTCCTCATAGAAATGTGTCTAACTAACTTAATACCATTGACAAGTTTTCCACTAATGCTTCAACCCACATGTTCATCAAATAATACCCAAAAAATTCATTCTTCATATCAAAATATGCATGCTAGTTGATTTTATGGAGTTGATATGCTACTTTCATTGTCAATTTTCATTTAGTGGCATATTATTTATTAGTGAATCAAACTGGTTCAATCAACTTTCTCAGTCTATCTTATAACCTTATTAGTGCTAAATAAGATGAATGAATATGTCCTTTAACTTCTCTAATAAATACCATTTGGATTTTTCAAGAACTTGGCCCCTTCAAACCAATTTTCAACAACTCTCATTTACACTTGCGAGTTTCATGAAGATTCCCCTACAAAATATTGTATTGAGTCCTAAAATTTTGGAACCACTAGTGATTGTTCCTCTCCCTCATTGAACATCAAAGTTTCAAAATGATTTAAATTCTATGCATTTATAACATAATAGATGCTCATATATTATGGAAAATTTAATGGAAAAGCATCCCCCCGCCTCCCCACTACATAATATTAAAGGGACCATTCTAACAGATCAAAAGTTACTTTTTATGGAATGGCATGAAGTAGGACATACACAATTTTGTGGCCCAATGCGATACTTTCCAATGCAAAAAGGAAGAAACAATAAAAACTCCACACACACTACAACCTCTCCCTATTCCACTTACTATATGGATTGATATCTATAATAATTCATGATCACCTGTAAGGACATCAAAGAGATCTAGAAACCTAAAGAATAACAACACTTATAACAATGTGCAAGAAATAAATAAAGAAGAGAATATTAAATCTTGAATTACATAAGAAAATACTTACTTATCATCAACCCACAATGTGAGTATATATAAGAAATTCAAATCCTAAAAGAGAAAATTTGAATTTCATAATGCATGGTGCATGAGAACTTAGTTTGAATTAAAATCAAAGCTTAAATACCATGATTTATCCATACAATCTCTTAATAGTGAGTTAACTACCCCAAGAGGTCAAGTGGTGACTCATTTTCCTAAACATAGGGATCTAATCCATGAATAGATCATAGAAAATAGATAAATTTAGTTAAATTGAGCACCTTCCTTCCTTGAATCTAGGTATAAGGTTCCTGGAATAACTGAAGGAACTCAAACATAGAAGATAGAATCCAAAAATAGTAATTAGGATGCTAAAATCAAGGAATAAGGTGAGAAGTTCACCCCTAATGGATAAAAATAAAATATTCCCCCTAAAATATAGGGATGGAGCACTACTATGGCTCACTTGGTAAACATTAGTCAAATGTTGACTATTAGAATCATGAGACCAAGCTCTATATTACCTAGGTGAGAGATTAAGGCTAATAAGATGGGAAATATGTTCTAACACCCTCCCATAAGCCTAACTGAGTGGAAAATAATGCAACAATTGAGTCCCAACCAATATCTGCAATTTTAGGTACTCAAGTACAAGAAAAAAATCATCATGTAGTGAGGAAAGAGGGGAAACCTCATGGTAAACCACCCCCTCAAAAGAGGATCATGATAAGAATACCAGGAAGTTTCCTATGAAGTCTCCACCACTCCCAAGTGTCCCCACAATTCTATGAACTGCTTCTCTGTGAAGCACTTAATGAAGAAGTATGCAACCAACTCCGCTGATGGATAAATCCCGGATATATCCCTGAGGTTGATCCATATAGATCTACTCCTCAAGGTACCCATGAAGAAAGGCACTCTCCATGTGGTTAACCTCCCAATTTATGGTTTCCGCAATGGCTAAAACTAGCCTAATTGAGTCCATCTTTGCAACTAGTGCAAAGGTATTTGTGTAGTCAATACCATGAACTTGTGAGAATCCCTTAGCTACAAGTAGATATTTGTACTTTATAACAAGCCCATATACTACCATATTGGTCTTATATATCGATGTGCATCTAACAATATTCCTACTAGGAGGAAGTGGATCCAACTCCCGAGTTTTAGTTGTTGGGGATTGGGTGTAACCTGATATGAAACAAATAAACATAATTGCAAATAATTGAAGAGGAATAAATTTAGAAAATATCAATGGTTTCTAAAGACACCGTTACAACACTTAACACATCACATTGTGATCAAAACATCATAGTGCATATTGAACAAACACACACCATTTTCAACATTATTGGTATATATCATCTATGATAATGAACCATTGGATATGATATTTCTAGCCTCAAGATCTAACCAACTTTTGTGGAATCAAGAATATCTTGTCCACATACAAATGTCGTTAGTTAGAGTTGACTCCGTCGAAAATGCGTTGTCTAGTCAACTCGTCAAGGTTTCTTGATCTGACCATCCATTTATACAAATCATAGTCGATTTCTCAGCTGGTCAATCCACCAACCACATTTCTTCGATTGTTGGTTGACTGTCTCACCAACAAGATTTTTGACTACTCGATCGACTTATGTAGATATCTGGTTGATTGCCCAACTGACTATTTCTAGATGTTGGTCGACTTCCTAACCAAATGATTCTAGGATAAGTGTGATGAACCATCAGAACCAGAGTTTCCAACACCTCCCCTCCCCTCATAAACACACAACTTTGGAGATTTAGGAGGTGAAATTAAGTCAATAATACACCCCCCATAAATGCAGTTTCTTGAAGCCCAAGCATCAAATAAATCTTTTCAAACTTATCTTTAGATAAAGGATTGGTAAATACATCAACAATCTGATCAACTGTTCTATAATATACAAGAGTGACAACTTTCTATTGAACTAACTGTTGCAAATATTGAGCACAGAGCTCAACATGATTCATTTTACTATGTGCAACAGGGTTGTCAACAACATGAATGACACTCTGATTATCACAGTAGAGTGTAGTTGAGGTTCATATAGAAAACCCAAGTTCTCCCAAGAGTTGGAAAATCCATGCTGCCTCTGTTCCTACATGAATGACACCATGATATTCTACTTGTGTAGTTGAAAAAGAGACAATCTTCCATTTCTTGCATGAACAAACCAATGGTCTAGTGTTGAAGTGAAACATATACCCTAAAGTCGACTTTCGATCATCATCGTCACCTACCTAATCAGAGTCGGTGAAGACAACCAATGAATGTAAACTTTGACAATATTTGACACCAAGGTGAGTGGTACGCTTGAGGTAACGAACAATCCTTTTGACAAATTTTTAGTGTCTTTCTCTAGTATCCTGCATAAATGGAGAAACCATACCAACAACAAAGGAAATGTTAGGTCAACTATGAGTGAGATAAATAATATTGTCAACTAGTTGTCGATAGAGTTTAATATCGACTTTGGGAAACAAATAATTTTTACTCAACTTAACTCCACATTGAAAAGGAGTAGCACATGGCTTACAATCTTCCATATTAAAATGTGTCAAGAGGTCCAATACATATTTATATTGAGAAATGAAAAAACCATCATATAGTGGTAATACTTGAAGAAAATAATTTCACAACCAAGCAAGATTTATGATGCTCAAAAGCACTTTCAGAGGTAAATTTGGTCTTGTAGACCCATTGACACTTCACAATGTTCTTCCCTTGAGGTCCAAGAACTAAATCCCAAGTGTGATTCTTTAGAATATAATCCATCTCAGTATACATAGCTTTCTCCCATTCAATTTTTTCTTGTGCATATAAGTATGTAATTAAAATCACAAGTTTCAAGCACACAAGTTATCAAAGAAACTCTAGCATGCTGCTTCTAACTACAAGTTTGTCGGACTAAAGAAATACCATCGAAATAAGGACCAACGACTTCAAATGTATTAGCAACCCATCTAGGTATAAAATAAATGGGTGAATTGATGTCCATTTTAGAAGGTCTATCAAAAGTTAGAACAATTATAGTCGATGTAGATGGTGGACTAGTCGAAACAAAAATCGACTGACCAGTCGACTCAAAGGTCAATGACCTAGTCAAAACAAGAATGGTGTTTGAATTTCCAATTGAAGGACTAAAAAATGGAATAGGAGAGCCGTTGTTTGAAAAAAAATCAAAGGATCCATCCTGTAGTGAACCAAGGGAGGCATTCAACAACTTAATGTTTGAATACTTCTCATCAAACCACACATTTGTTCTAAAAATGATCCATCATTTGATAGGGTAAAACAATCAATAGGATTTATACAATTCAGAGTAGCCCATAATGATGCAAGCATGATTCTTTGCATATAATTTATTTATGCAATCATAGGAAATATGATCCCAAGAAACACATCCAAACACATGGAGTTGGTCGACTTAGGGATTTCTTCCACACCATCATTCAATTGGAGTCACAAAAGGAACTGTTATCACACAATTTTCACTTATCCCAAAGGGAAATGCAAGTGGATGATAAATTGGCGTAAAAAGAGGTTGTCCTATCACTGCCACCTTAATAAGACACCTCTTTCTATTTAGGGGTGAAAGCCCACGAGAGATGTCCTTGGTGACCTGGGGGTTTGAGAAGGATAATGTTAATGTATCAAGAAAAGCTATCCCCTCTCACAAGTCACGCATATCAGAAAGTCCCAAAGGTTTAACAATATGAAGCAATGGTATGCTTAAGTGTACCTGCCCAGAACAAGACAACAAGAAAACACTATTTTGCAAGTAACAATTGATGCTAGTGCTTCATAAAACCTTGAACTTTTCAATAAAAGAAATAAGTTGATAAAAGATGAAGCAAACAAAAATTTATAACAACAATGTATATATGATGACGAATTCACAATTTATGCCTTAAACAAGCTTCAAAATGACTCAAAATGATAACCTAATAATAACAATATGCTAGCACTTGTCAAAAGCTAATAAGTCAATGTCAAAATCAACTTTAATAATTGATTTTAGGAGCTTTTACTGCTGCAATATATGGCTGTAGCTTACTTTTGTAACAACATCAAGAGTGTTATTAGATTAGTCTAATATAGGGGTAGGGATAATTAGTAAATGGTTAGAGGTAAATGGTTTGGGGTTTGTTTTGATCAATCAACCAAGTATGAAGTAATAACCAGTGTCTTTAGGGATAATGGAGTCACTTTTTGCAGAAAAAATCTTGAAGGAAATAAATGATAATGTGTGAACTAGAGACAAGAGGGGAAATTATCGAGGTGTTGGTAACCCAAGGCCTTAATCACCAAACCCTAGAAAGAAAACGACTACTAGGAAGTAGGTAACCCTAGGCCCTAACGATTTTCCTTCTTCTTTAGTTCAAGCTTAAGATAAATAAATGATTGATGAAGCAAATGGTGTTAGAGTGCTACAATGGTAGGGCTCTATCACATGCTTCAATGGATAGGTTTTCTAGCAAAATATAGTAGGTAGATAACTATTGAGATAAGGACAATAACATGTGCTTAATCTCCTAGGGTTTTATACTAGCAATTTCATGATCTTAGTAAATGAAAATTAAATATACTATAACCATTCAAAGAAAAGAAGAATTGCATAATTTCACTTACATTCACTAAGAATAATCTAGCAAATTCTCTAGTTGAAGACTTTCTACCAAAAAAACACCAAGACAAGCCTCCTCCAAGAGTTGTGCACCACTTGATTTCATAAAATGATCCTTAAAGAGGCCTAATTTATGATCCAGGTGGATATCGGTGGCCACCCACCTCTTCCAACTAGCTCAAAACAGTTTTCTGACAATTTTGGCAATTTACTATTTTTCGCAGTTTTAACTTCCGGGGCCATTTTGAGAGCCTAAATGAATGTTTTTTGGGATATATCATTTCAATGTTATTCAAAGGCATGATTGATCCCCCAAAATTAATCTCCTCGATGATACCTTTCCAACAGGCTATCATACGCCTAAAACGAAGATCGTATGCAAAAGTTACGACCCCGAGAAGTTGATGTACTAACTTACCCAAACAGAGCCCACATGAATTTTGGCGCTTCATCTCCTAGGGTTAGGTTTTTGGATGTATAGGGTTTTTGGAATTATTGTTTATTGTAAAAAGGCCTTCACATCCTCATTGTAATCATATTATTGTGAATGATCCTAGCCGTCACATCTCTTCTCAGAGATAAGTCGCCACCATTCCAACAAGCTTGTTTCCGCTGCATTTTACAGTTTTAGCTTATTTTCTTATTGAATAGAAAACCAGTTTTATTGTATCTCTGTTATTTTGTGTTAAGAACATGTTAATAATCCGTAGTCATTTTTTTTTTCTCATAAAATCCGGATCAGTGGTATCAGAGCGGTCTGCTCCTTATCGTCTTAATGCATGTCCCCAACGAGGTCAGAGTACAAAGAGTTGGGTCTCAAGATTGTTTTTCTTGAGGAAAAAATCTCTCGCACACCCAAGCGACCTCTCATGGCAGGAGAAAATAAATATGATGGGACATGATAGCCTTTCAAACTATTGATTGAGGAAGCCCTCACGCAACAAAGGAACGAGATGATGGATAGTTTCACGCAAATCCTTTGACAACTCCCAACATGAGACACATCTTCTTCGAGTAGAGGCGCCACCCCCTTCAAGGTACAAATAAACTTCGATATTCCTATATTTGAAGGTCAGATAGATGCAGATGTTGTAGACAAGTGGTTGAATTTACTAGAAGGGTATTTTTCTGTCCACAACTTTTCGAATAGAGAAAATATTACTTTTGCACTCCTCAAAGCCGTTCCCCATGTCAAAGATTGGTGGGAAACTTTCTGTGAACAAAAGGAAACAAAGGAACCCTCATTATTTATAGTCATGACCACATGGGATTCCTTCAGGGATGCTATTAAGGAACAATACTACCCTATCGGAAGTTATGATGACTTGTATACCAAATGGACCACACTGGGGCAAGAAAGAGACCAAGCAATGCAAGATTTCACGAATATCTTTCATACCTTGCGCACCAAGTTGGGTATCAAATATTCAGAGTGATATCTGGTGCTCAAGTATCACGATTCTCTGCATAGATACATCCATACCAAAATGGAATTTTTGGACATCTCATCCTTGGGCGCGACCTACCGATATGCCGTCAAAATCGAGCATAAGCTCAAACAAAATACGTGGCAATTTGGTCCTGGGAACCCCTCACAACAAAATCTAGGAAAGGGCGGCCCCAACCCACAAAACAAAAGATAGAGTAAAGATGGACAATATTAGGACAACCAGTCCAAGCCACAAGCAAAGGACACTGGAAAGACAAAGAAATATACCGAGAAGTGGTGCGACTTCCATAAGATCCCTTGGCATAACACTACTGACTACCACTCAAAGCAGTCGCTGGTGGCTGAAGTGAAAGCCTCTGACTCAGATGCGGGTTCAGACTCTTAGCTAGAACCAGAAAGGGGAAGACAGATCATTGATACGGAACCCAATGCCATCATTTCTACCACCAAGCTCCAGCCTGGTGAACCAGATGAGCTAGAAGAAGGAGAACACCTCTTCCATTCATAGATGTGGGTAAAAGGAACCCTGCTACACTTCATCATGGATAGCAGTAGCCAGAAGAATCTCATCTCAGTAGAGGTTGTTAAGAGGCTGGCCTTGCCGACAACACCACACCCATAACCCTACACCATTGGATGGCTCTGCCAAGGAAGTGATCTCCGCGTCAACCAAAAATGTCGACTATCATACGACATTGAGCCCTTCAAAGACGAGGTATTGTGTGATGTTGCTCCTATCGAAGTTTGTGATGTTCTTTTGGGCCAACCTTATTTATGGAAATGTCATGTTGTATATGACTCTAGGCCTTGTAGTGTTATTATTACTTTGAACAGGAAATTGTATAGGATACCCGAGGCAGTCCCACCTAGTGCTATTTCCTTGATCTCCGCTAAGAAATGTAGGAATGTCATCTCTCAGACAAGGAAGTTTGTCTTCTTCATGATTCTCTCTCAAATAAGAAAAAGATCACAGTCACATCCAGGGTCTCTGCAGCCGACCTCTCCACACAACATAAGAAAGTAGATAAGGTCATGGAAGAATACTCATATATCTTTTCCTCACCTATCGAGGTACCTGTACACTGCTAGGTCAAGCACCCCATCAATCTAACCCCTGATGCACCACTTCCCAATGGGCCAGTATATCACCGCTCTCTATTAGAGAATGGGGAGATCAAGTGATAGATCTAAGAACTGCTCCACAAGGGGCACATCCGTCCCATCTCATCACCTTGTGGGAGCCCAATTGTGCTGGTACAAAAGAAAGATGGAACCTGGAGACTCTACATTGATTACTGGGCTCTGAATAAAATCACAGTCAGAAAATGGTACCCAATTCCCCGAATCAACGACCTCCTTGATCAACTCACGGGGGCCAAATAATTTAGTAAGATTGATCTGAAGTCTGGCTACCACCAGGTTCCGATAGAACAAACAGATGTATGGAAAGCCACCTTCAAGTCAAAGGAAGGCCTTTCTGAATGGTTGGTCATGCCATTTGGTTTGATAAATGCTCCAACCACTTTCATGAGGATGATGGATGATATCCTGTGACCATTCACCAATAATGTTTTAGTGGTGTATCTGAATGAAATTCTCATTTACAACAAGACTTGGCCGAACACTTGCAACATATTTAGTAGGTTCTGCACACCCTGCGACAACACAAGCTATATGCCAACTTGGAAAAATTCTCCTACGGCATGGACATGGTCCATTACCTAGGATACATAATTGATCAACATGGCGTACATGTGGATCCAACCAAGATCTAAGTCATCTGTGACTAGCCTGCCCCAACCACACTCACTAAGCTTCGAAGCTTCTTGGGCCTTGCCAATTTCTATTGCAAGTTCGTGTTGGGATTCTCCCAGATTGCATGGGCCCTTAGCCAAATAACCAGGGGTGGTGGTAAGGAGAAATTTGCATGGGGTCGGTCCTAACAACAAGCATTCGACGATTTGAAGCAACGCTTGTGCTCAGCCCCAGTACTTTCACTACCAGACCTGCAACAACCCTTTGAGATCGAGACATATGCTTCAGACTATGCGGTGGGCTCCATTCTCACTCATCACAGCCACCCCGTGGCCTATCATAGTGAGACACTATCAGATGCTGTTCATAAGTACCCTACTTATGACAAAGAAATGTACTCCATTGTGAAATCCTGCCGCTAGTGGAGACATTACATTCTTGGGAAGGAGACAATCATCCACACTGATCATAAGACACTGCAGTTCATGCAGACACAAGGAAAATTATAGAATGATCACCATCAAAAGTAGTCCACATACTTGTAGCAATTCCACCTCAACATCAAGTATAAAACATGAAGCACCAATTGCATCGCTGATTGCCTCAACAGACTGCCAGTCGTGGAACTCACCACTGTGCTAGACTCCTGCGACCATGAGACCTCTAGATGGCCCCAACTCTATGAGACAGACCCAGAATTTTCCACCACCTACCAAAATTTGGGTGCAAACAAAGTTGTCGATAATTTCCATCTTCAGGATGGGTTGTCGTATCGTCTGGGCCATATATGTGTTCCATCAAGAGAGAGAGAAAAGCTAATCTGGGAAGCCCATTATAGTCGGGTGGAAAGACACTTCAACGTCGAAAAGACAGTGGCGATGCTACAAAAACAATTCTATTGGCCGAAACTTCGACATGAGGTCAACAAGTATATAAGGTCCTGCACTTCTTGCGCTATTGCCAAACCAACCACTAAGAAACATAGCCTGTACACCCCTCTTCCTCCTCTTGACAGACCATGGGAATCCATCTCAATGGACTACATGTCGGGCCTCCCATCCACCAAGTGGGGAAATTACTATGTTTTTGTGGTTGTTGATCAATTTTCTAAGATGGTGATTCTGATTGCCTGCAAGAAGAACATCACAGCAGAGGCCACTGCCAAGATCTTCTTTGAACGAGTCTGGGTACATTTTGGAATCCCAAAAACCATTGTCTCAGATCAGGACATTTGATTTCTCATCACATTCTGGTCGAGACCAAGCTCACCAAATCCACGATCTTCCACCCCCAGACAGATGGCCAAACCGAGGCCATCAACCGAATGATTGTGCATATCCTTCACATGTATAATTCAAAGAACCCTCACACATGAGCCTTCCTTATGTCCAACATAGCTACAACCAAGCTCTACATAGCTCAACTGGCCACAACCCCTTTCAGGTGGGGTTGGGATTCCAACCATTGGGTCCCATAGATGTTGCACTTCCCATTGTGGTCACCTCGACTGGCTCATCTCCTGCTCCAAATGAAGCTGAAAAAGACACCCAATTCATTGAGCAGATCTAGCACATCCGCCAATAGGTTCAAGATATCCTACAAAAGTCCAATGACAAGTACAACCATCGCCATGATCAACATCGGGAGCCACATAAGTTTCAGGTGGGAAAAAAAGTTTGGTTACACTTGCAGAAAGAATTCCTTACAGGACCCCATCAAAAGCTTCGCCCAATCTGTTATGGGTCATACACCATCACCAAGGCCATGGGGGATAATGATTTTGAGCTCAACATTCCTCCTTTCCTTGGCCTGCACCCAATGTTCAACGTGGATCTCCTTCGCCCTTATTTCCCACCATTATTGGACATCTCAGACGTAGCAGAGCAACTGACACCAAACAGATCAACCTCGATTGGTTACAAAATCCATCCAAAGATCATATTGTGGACACACATATCAAGGGAACTTGACAACAAAGGATCCAAATTTATCGAGTCGTTAAAGCAGGGAAACTCCTGCACCAAGGCAAGTGGCTCACCTGGGGCCAAATTCAACAGAAATTTCCTCATTTGATGGGGGAACTCAACGCAATGGAGACCATTTCTTCCTAAGGAGGGAGGATTGATCCAGGTGGATATCGATGGCCACCCACCACCTCCAACTGGCTCAAAACAATTTTCTGACAATTTTGGCAATTTACTATTTTTAGCAGTTTTAACTTCCGGGGCCATTTTGAGGGCCTAAATGAAGGTTTTTCAGGATCGAGCATAGCTAAAGGAATGATTGAGCCCCCAAAATGAATCTCCTCGACGATACCCTTCCAACGGGCTATTATACGCCTAAAACAGAGATCATATGCAAAAGTTACGACCCTGGGAAGTTGATGTACTAACTTACCCAAATGGGGCCCACATGACTTTTGGCACTTCATCTCCTAGGGTTAGGTTTTTGGATGTATAGGGTTTTTGTCTTTCCTGTTTATTGTAAAAATGCCTTCAGAGCCTCATTGTAATCATCTTCTTGCGAATGAGCGTAGTCATCACATCTCTTCTCAGAGATAAGACGCTACCATTCCAACAAGCTTGTTTCCGCTGCATTTTATGTAGGAGCTGAATTAAATTAAACATCTATTAATTCTACAACATAGCAGTAAAATTCAAGAATTTCTTTCATTTAGCACATTCGCCTACAAATTTATCAATAATAATAATTTTTTATAAGAGATTAAAAACAATTGCATAATTTTAAATACCTGAACCTGATGCTAATAACCCTCCGTTTGTCCTTTACTTTCTTGACCGCTGCTGCACTATAAAACATTGTAAAACACTGCCCAAAACCTATTTCCTCCCTGCCAACTAGGTAACTTCCTAGCTCTAGGATATCATATGGATATCCTCGCCCCCGTGCCCAAAACCTCCAGCAACCCCGGTGCCTGATTGATACAATCCCCACTCCCAAAACTCCACTCCTCTCTGCAAATCCAGCTCCCAAAATCAATCGCTCATCCCCCCCATAGAATCACCTCCCATCCACCTCCTTCCCCTCCATATTCCTCCTCCACCGACTCCCCCCTCATTTACTCCCTACCTAACCCATTTATTACCTTCTTATCCTTTCCCGTTAATGCCCCTTATCCCTTTTATTTAATATCTTATCCCTTGTAGTTAATATGTTATCCCTTTTCGGGTACGTATCTTAATTTAATAATATAATTTATTATCCTCCTTTTATTTATTTACCTTATTAATTAATGAGTTAATTAATACTTAAATTAATCATTGACAATCATGAATAACTAATTAATAATAATTAATTAGTTAATGCTATTTTAAGAGATAATTATGGTTTAGCTAATCTTTTAGGACAATTATATTATTAAATTAATTATAATTAATTATCATATACACCTATTTAAGTAGGGTTGTTACATTTTACAGTTTCAACTTATTTCCTTATTGAATAGAAAACTAGTTTTATTGTATCTCTGTTATTTTGTGTTAAGCACCTGTTAATAATTTGTAGTCATTTCGTTATCATCATAAAATCCGGATCAATTTAAGACCTCACTTTTGTGAGTGAATGAATGATGAAAAATACAAGGGATTAATCCCTTATTTATACAATCCAAATGACTTTTAATTACAAAATTATGTCAAAAAGGCCAAAATAGCTAGTTACATCAAATATCCATTTTTTTTACATAAATTTGACAAATTAATCACTAAAAATGCAAAAGAGGTGATGTCATGCCATTCTAGGGTGACATTGGGCCTCCTAGGTGAGACGTTGGCCTTCAGGAGAAAAACGTTAGGCCTTCCAAGGCCTCTAGATCATGCCACACGTGCCACTTGGCACACAAATGCCTCCATCATGTCCATCTGACGCTGGGTGATGTCAAGGGTCATAGAGGCGACGTCATGGGCCTTCCAAGGCCAATGTTCAAGTGGAAAGGAAAGACCCCCTGGGTCCAGGCCTTCCAAGCTGTCTCTGGTGGGACATCCTCATCTCTCTTTGGTGCAAGCCTCTGGTATATGTCTGCCCCTAGATGGGGTCTCAACATCCATCTGGTTGGATTTTATCCCTATGGAGGTCCGAGCTAATCATCTCCCCATATGTACCTATCCGTCGGGCATGGTCCTACAGAAACAACAAGTACACCCTCCATGAGCTCATAATTCATAGGGATAATAGAAATGTCAATCACATCTAATAATCAAGTTACCCAAACATGTGCATAAAACCCCCTTTTCCCAGACAAGTGCTCAAAGATGTTATGATATTCTACAAGCTATGTTTGGAGAGGGTTCTAGGACATCCTATGGGCCAATTATCCTTAGTTGTGGGGTGTTTCCAGGTGAAGACCAATATAGGTCATGTAAGTGCATGAGATGGTGTGGGGGATGTTTGGGAAAGGGGTGCAGTGATGATAGGGAAATGTAGGTCTTACCTGTGGGTGCCTCTGAAGAGGGTGAGATGCACCTTGTCATGGATGCAAATGTTTCCTAGCCCATTCAATTCCTTTTAACTTTTTATCTTATTTCTTTTTATTTCAAGAGAACAGCTGGGGGACACTTCCCCGACGTGGTGACCAATGGTGACAACGTTACCCACAAGCATTTCATGGAGATGAGAAGGATGAATCGTGATGAGACCCCATTTCTCTTGGCTATTCCACCAAGATCCATTACCCTAGCATGGTGAACATATGAATAGTAGTGTCATATCACTACATTCCCATGGACCTAATAGGCTGGCTTGTAATGAGACCCCTTATCCACCAACTAAGTCTTGAGTTTTATCTTCTTATGGGTCCCCCTTTTTCTTGCTGAGAATCCTTTTATTTCTTTCTCGGGGATCCCTAGGTGAAGCATCTCAAGGTTTTGATCTTTGGCTTTTAAATTTTTCCAGCTACTTTTACCCTCTGGGCCTTTAGCCCCTTCTTCCCATAAGGCAAGGTACAACACTTTATAGCTTGGAAAACCCAATGTCCAAACCAATGTAGGGGATAAATGAGAGGGAAGATGATGAAAAGTGATAAGTATGGTGGGAGTGGATGATGACCTTTCATAAACCCACCCAGTGGAAACTCACTCCTAAGGGAACCAAATTTCTAGGGAATTCTTTCATCCCCCCAGGTATGGACAAGTCGAAAGGAATAAAGTCCAAGCACATGTCATGAAGCAGAATATAATTAAATTCACATATTCAAATGTTTTGAGAATCAAAGTTACACATACCATGATACCCAGACTCATTACCTCATGGAGAAAGACCCACTGCTACTTTAGAACTAGGCCGATGGGATGGATGATGCTACTGCAGAAAAAATAGAGGCATTGAAGAAGAAGGATGGGCCCTCCAAGGCTAGGATCAAGTCAATATGGCTCTTAGTACTCCATGTCTAGGACCTGTGGGCCTCGAGACATAATGTCCTTAGTTATCCCTAAGCTAGGGGATAACATGAACAACACGAGTTGAAATTTGATTCAATAAATAGTTTGCACATTAGACTACTACAACCTAGAAGAGAGGAGGCAATTCTTTGGCCTACAAGAGACATCTAGCCATTTTGACTAATGCTTGATTCTTGTGTTCTATAAAGCCATTATGTTTAGGAGTATTAGGAACCAACTACTTCCAGTAAATACCAAATCGAAAAAGGTATTCTTCAAAATTTTGATTCACATACTCATCACCATTGTCCGATCTTAGGCACTTGATGGGTGAACCACATTTATTTTTAGCAAAGGTCCTGGATTATTTGATTTTTTCAAAGACATTATTCTTGTTTTTCAGGAAATAAAACCAAGTGAAATGAAAGAGATCATCAATAAAGGTCAAAATATACCTTTCACCTTCTAAGGAAGGCAGATTGATGCAACATATATCATCATTGTGAACCAACTCCAAGAGTTTCTGTCCTTGCCACGATTTTCCTGAGTCAACGAATCCCTAATGATGCTTGCCCAATGGAAATCCTCTATAGACTCCATAAGGGGGGAAATTTTTAGGTAAACCAACAACCATATTCTTTGTTTCCATTGACTCCAGACTTAAAAAATTTAAGTGTTTGAGTTTTTCATGCCATATTTGACTTCATTCATTTGTGTGAGAAATAAGAGAATTTAGTTCGGATTCCGGTCGAGTCAAGTTGCAAAACTTATACAAACCATCCTTTGGGTCAAGAAACCCTCTAGCGACAATTGAATGACATTTCTTTAGATCTTTGAGAAATAAATGTTCATGCCAAAACTCTACAATCTTACTTGTTTGTGTCAATTGATAAACCAAAACCAAATTTACACTGATATTCGTCATATGATAGAGGTAAAAAATCCTTCCATGTTTATAGGGAACATCACCATGACCAACAATGTCAAGAGAAAAGTCATCAACAACATAGATATTTTTTATCCATAGATTTATCTAAGGATGTGAATAAGGAAGTATCCTTGGCCATATGATGAGTGCAACCAGAATCAACTACACATTCACTTTGAGAAATAAACACTTGAGAAGTTATGACTTAGAAGGTGAAATTATGAACATGTTGATGAACAACCGACATGTCTCCTTCAAGTCTCTTAACCTTTTCCTCTACGTCATCTCTCTTCTTGTGGAACTTTCTTTCCACATTTCCAGTCTTTCCACAATACTGACATGTATTCTTCTTTTGATTCTTCCGACTAGATGTTCGTTCATCAATCCTTCCTTTAGTTTTCTGGTCGAGGCATTCTAGTCTTTGTATAGGGGTATCAAACCATCCTCTTTCTTTATGATTCACCTTTCTCTTTCCCTTGAGAAAGTGAGCTTGGTGTTATCCACTGATATTTCCTTCATCCAATAATATGTGTTGATCAATAATAAATAAGTTATCGAAAGATTCAAAGGTACAATAATTACCATATTCCTTGTGTGCCTACCAGTTGGTGAAAAAATTCTAAATGAACATGTTGAATGGTGTTCTTAGATTCATCAAGATCAACTCAATGATTTTCCCGTCTTTCTTCTGATAATTCTTTCCACATTTTCCGAATTTCAATTGCATCTCTTTCACACGTGCCAAATAGTCCACAATTATATCAAAGGAATGAGGATAGAGAGAGATCAATTCTTTATCCAATTGCATGACATGGATTTCATTGACTTTGTTGAACATAGACTTCAAATTCTTCCAGACTTGATGAGGGCAGTTGATTCTGCTGGCATGGAAGCAAATCTCCCATGAGATATAGGTCATGATGACCCCCACAACATCATCCTTCCTTTTGTCGACAATAAACTTCATTTGATCATCTGTTGGATACAAAATTGCAGTCTTCACATATTTCCATATTCCTATACTATTCAGTAGGGTTTCCATGTCTATATCCCATATAGCATAATTTTATCCATTCAAAACAAAAGGATCAATCTTCAAAGCCATCTTTTATATATGAAAAAAATCAATTCGTTTCCAAGAGTTACAGTAAATAGATCATCGGCCTAGAGTCAATCAAAAAATAGATCCGACTCAACAATATTTGTAGACAACAATCGAGGTCTAAACCAATTTCTATAATACCATGTTAGGGATTGGGTGTAACCTGATGCAAAATGAATAAACATAATTGTAGATAATGTTTGAGAAATAACTTTAGAATAGATCCATGGTATCTAAATACACCATTACAACACTTAAGCACAGAGCATTGTGATCAGAACATCACAATGCATATTGAACATGCACACCATGTTCAAAATTATTGAAATATATCATCCATGATAATGACCCATCGGGTATGCTATTTATAGCCTCAAGATATAAACAACTTCCTTGGAATTAGGAATATCTTGTCCACATACAACCGTCAGTGGTTATATTTTACTCCATCATATCTGCTCTGTCTAGTTGGCTCATCATTTTTTCTTGACCCAACCATCCAGGCATCCGACTCGTATTCGATTGCTCAGATGATCAATCCACTGACCGACTATATTCAATTTCTCATCGACTATCCGACTGACATTCTTGTCAAAAAATAGAGTGACTGATGCAAATATTTGGTCGATCGCTCGATCAACTATTTCCAAATGTTGGTCGACATCCCAGTCAACTAATTCCAGGAGAAGTGTGATGAATCATTAGAAATTTAGGTTCCAACATGATTCTGGATGAGGAATATTCTAGATGAGGGATATTCCGGATGATGGAATCATATTCCTTATCCATCACAACCTACCAATAGGTTTTTCCTATATAATATGAATAAGAATAGGGATATGATGTGAAGACTATAAAACAATGAATGGGAAATAAAGAATCAGTAGAAGAGAGTGCTTGTGGAGCATCCTGAAACTGTGATCTAGTCCTCTGTGTATCCGCTGGATCACCTACTAAATATCTTGTTTCTTGTAGAGTCTATTGTGCGCAAAAGGGTCTTAGTGTTGGATCTGCATTTATCTGCTCATCTAAGTCACTTTCTTCCCCATCATCATATGATATCTTATCTGAATCTAAAATAAATACATCAACTAGAAGCAATGGATTTGCAATGGGTTCCTCCTGGAGTGAATGTATGGGACCTTATTCAACTTTAACACTTCCTGCAATGAAATTTTTTGCAGTAAGAGGGTTCAACCCACTCAATTCATTACCACGGGTTTGAATTAAATTAGGCAAGGACTTGGGAATGAAATGGGAAAAATAATACAACTTGGACTTGTGATCTGCTACCCCAACTACAACTTGTGACTCATGAGAAATATCTATAGTCACTATTGACTCTGGAGTGAATACCACATGATTT
>ML789070.1:684266-708517 GCA_009831015.1 Picea engelmannii | reverse complement strand
GACTTCTTTCTTTCTATCCGTGGATTCATCTTTCACTACAATGTCTGAAGGTACAATCTCTTGAACCTGTTCCTTATTTACCTGTCCTTCCTTTCTTTCAGTTATTTTCCAAACCTTTCTGTATCTAACATCTTTCCTTTCCTTTTCAAAGTCCCTGGTAAACGAGCTATTTCTTCGAAATAAGTTGTATCATATTAGGATGGAAGATGGAGATTATGTGACAGAACATCTGAATGCCTTTAATACTCTAGTAAGTCAACTTGTCTCTGCTAATATTACGATTGCAGAAGAAGATAACTGTATTACTTTGTTATGTTCTTTTCCAGACTCTTGGGATAATCTGGTTGTAGCAATTGGTAGTACCACTCAATCTACATTGAAGTATGAGGATGTAGTTGCATCCTTTTTATATGAAGAGATAAGGTGGAAAAACATGGATGGTCATAACACAAATGATTTATTTGTAAGAGGGCATACCCAAGACAAGAATCCTAGTAAGTTTTCGGGGGGGAGATCTAAATCTATCGGTAGATCTATGTCTCCAGGAAAATATTTGAGGAAATGCTGGAAGTGTGGTAAGAAATGGAATTATAAGAAAGATTGCAAGTCTAAGAAGGTTGATAAACCAAAGGGATCTGATAATACCTCTTCCACAGAGGAGAAAAAATCTACTGAAGAATGAGGTGTTGTTTACCTGACATCTACAGGTACACATGTAGACCCTAATGTATGGTTGATCGACTCAGGTGCGTCATGCCATATGACTCCTCACAGGGAGTGGTTCTCTGAATATGAAAAATACGATGGTGGTGATGTATTCCTAGGAGATTACTCGACAACCAAAATCATGGGACGTGGAAGGGTTAATTTGATGCTAAACGATGGAAGGATTAGAACTCTCCCTAGGTTTATGCACATTCCAAAACTAGCCAGGAGCCTAATATCTTTAAGCAAGTTGGATGATGCAGGACTGGATACTATATTTAGAAAGGGAACTTGCAAGATGGTACGAGGAGAAATGGTGTTGATGAGGGGAGTTCGATGTGGAACTCTATACAAGTTGTTGGGAAGCACTTATACTAATGGGTGTAACAATTATGTTTCCCCTGAGCAGATAAATAAATAAGACAAGACCAATATTGTCCCTGGAAAGAAGACCATGCTGTGGCATCAAATACTGGGGCATATTGGAGAAAAGGGCCTTCGAACACTACAAGGTAAAGTTATGGTTGATGGTATGTCTAATTTCACTCTGGATTTTGATTTCTATGAACATTTCATATATGGAAAACATAATCGAGTAATATTTCCATCTGCTGCTACAAGAGAAAAGGGGATATTAGAGTTGATACACAGTGATGTGTTTGGACTTGTGCATGTTCCATCACTAGGTAAATCTGTGTATTATGTTTCATTCATAGATGATTTCTCAAGGAACACATGGATTTATTTTCTTAGAAAGAAATCTGAGGTATTTGATAAATTTAAAGAGTTTAAGGCTCTGGTAGAAAATCAAATAGAGAAGAAAATAAAGGTATTGAGGACAAATAATGGTGGAGAATTCTGCAGAAATAAATTCGAAGAATTCTATAATAAGTGTGGTATAGCAAGGCATAAGTATACTCCATACACACCTCAACAGAATGGAGTTGCAGAAAGGATGAACATGACACTGATGGAAAAATCAAGGAGTATGCTCAACGGTGCTGAGTTAGGACAAGAATTCTGGGCAGAGGCAGTGGGTACAACATATTACCTGGTCAATCGATCACCTTCATCAACGTTGGATGATAAAAATACACATGAGGTATGGACTGGAAATAAACCCTCTCTTCAACATATTAGAGTGTTTGGTTGTGATGCTTATGTACATGTTCCAAAGGAAAATAAGAGTAAGATGGATAAAAAGGATGAAAAGTGTATCTTTATTGGTTATAAAGATGGTGTGAAAGGTCATAGATTTGGAACCTAGAAACCAAGAAGACTGTTTACAATCAAGATGTTGTTTTAAGAGAGGTAAAAGATGTTTCCAAACATGAATTCCTACCAAGGCCAGAAGAACCTGAGAAAATAGAGTTGGAGTTGGATGATGCAAAATCTGAATCATCTGAAGAAGATGAAGCGGAAGAAGAATAACCTCATACCCCAATATTGAGGAGATCAATGAAGTAAAGAAGGAAACCAGAAAGGTATAGTCCACCTAATTTTCGTTCCAATTTTGCTTTATCTATTACTGATGATGATCCCAAAACTGTCAGGAAAGCAACGAATTCAGAGGATAGTAAACTATGGAAGAAGGCCATGGTTGAAGAAATGGATGCCTTGGATAAGAATGAGGCATGGGATATACTTGAGTTGCCAGCTGGAAGAAAATATGTTGGTAGAAAATGGTTGTTTAAGAAGATGTTTAATGCAGAAGGAAAAGTGGAGAAATACAAAGCTCAGTTAGTGGCAAAAGGTTATTCCCAGGTAGAGGGAATTGACTTTGGTGAGATTTTTTCTTCTGTTGCTAAGTTAACTTCTATTAGATTTCTTTTATTTATTGCTGCTGCTTTTGATATTGAAGTGGAATAGATGGATGTGAAGACAACATTCCTACATGGGGATCTGGAAGAAGAAATCTACATGAAGCAGCTAGAAGGATTTGTAGTGAAGGGAAATAAAGAGTTGGTCTGTAAGCTAAAGAAGTCACTATATGGTGTGAATCAATCACCTAGGATGTGGTACCAAAATTTTGACACATACATCCTTGGATTGGGATTTGTGAGAAGCAGGGATGATCGATGTGTATATTCCAAGCAGGTTGGTAATCACTTCATTTATGTAGTGTTGTATGTTGATGACATGTTGTTGGTAGGAAATAACATGGATGCTATCAAGGAGTTGAAATCAAAACTATCGTCCAAATTTGACATGAAGGATCTTGGTGTTGCTAACTTCATTTTGGGAATGGAGATTAAAAGATATTGTGCAAACATGAAACTTTGATTGAATTAGAGAAAATATGTTGAGACGATATTGCATAGGTTTAATATGCATGGAAGTAAACCGGTCAAGTTTCCTATTCCTATAGGTGTAAAGTTATCTGCAGATTAGTGTCCCAAGACACAAGAAGAAGAAGAGGACATGCCCCATATTCCATATGCCAGTGCAATTGGCAGTTTGATGTATGCAATGGTCTGTACTAGACCAGACATTGCACATGAAGTGGGAGTTTTGAGTAGGTATATTTCAAAACCAGGGAAGGAGCATTGGAAAACAATAAAGAGGGTCTTCAGGTATTTGCGTGGCACTACCAATTATGGATTGTGCTACCAAGGAAGACCGAGATTGGACAGAGTGGTGGACATACATGGATTTTTTGATGTAGACTGGGCTGTAGATTTGGATCGCAAAAGATCTACAAGTGGGTATGTGTTTAACCTATTTGGAGGAGAAATCACTTGGATGAGAAAAATACAGTATGTAGTGGCACTCTCAACTACATAAGTTGAATACATGGAAACCATTCATGCAAGCAAGGAATCAATATGGTTACATAGATTGTGTTCAAGTATTGGGTTGGTACAACAAGAAGTGAGATTAGATTGTTATAGTCAGAGTGAAATCTTCCTGGAAAAGAACCCAACTTATCATTCAAGGACAAAGCATATTGATGTTCAATATCACTTTGTGAGAGACATGGTTGAAGAAAATAAGGTGTTGTTGGAAAAGGTTGACACTTTGAAGAATGTTGCAGATTTATTGACAAAGTCCGTGAGAACAGAAAAGTTCTCTTAATGTAGAGTAACAATGGACATTGTTTCCCTAGATTGTTGACTATATAATCTCGTGGACCCCTGGATGCAAAGAAAACAACAAGTGGGAGAATGTTGGGAGATTGTTTGGCGTTTTTGCTATTTTAGCAGATTTTGCTATTTTTAGTGGTTTTCTAAATTAATCCTATATTAAGGGATTAGGGTTTTAGTATCTATGTAATAACTAAATAAATTGTATACATATTGTATGGTGAATGGTGAAATTAATACAATGAAGCATTGAAAGGTTTTCTCCCGGTTAAGGGTTTCTGATATAAATCTCTATGTACTATGTGTATGCGTCATTGATTAATTTATGTTTTTCTTAAGAATCTATATGCATTGCTTTACTTCACAGGTTTAAAAATTACGTCTATTTCAATAAACACACCTCACTTTATCCTTGGTTGAGTTCCCCCCTTTTGGATTGGAGGTCTTCTTGGCAGATTTGTGAAAACTGTCCTTTTTAAAATCTGGGTCTTTCTTTCCTTTGAATTTTTGTTTGAATTTGCTTCTAAACTTCCCATTTAGTGCAAGTGCATGCACATTTTATGACTTGAGGATACCCATTTGAATACTTTTATCTTTCTCACAAGTGAGTGAAACAACAAAATCATCCATGGGAGGCATCTTCTAGGCAACTTCCATTGCTAGTTTTGTAGAATGAAAAGTAGAGACAAACACTAAGTATTTAAGACTCAATTTTGATACAATGGAAAGAACGAGTTGATATTCTTTCTCATCTATCCCACATAGTTTGATCTTGGTCAATAATGATTTGAATTATGTGAATAAGTCCTGAATTGTGTCGAATTTACTCGGGCTCAAAGCAATGAGCTCATTCTTCAATTGGTGACCTCTAAGTACATCCTATTTCTTGAAAATTACCTCCAATGTGGTCCATCCTTTGTTAGGAGTAGTAGTAGTTTCAATGTGAAATATAATATAAGGATAAATTGTGAGGCACAACAAACCAAGGGCTTCATCCATCCTGTTAAACCATTTTTCTTTCTCCACTACATAATTTGGTTCAATCTCTATTCCCATTGTAAACATGTACAAGCCTTTACTCTATAGGAGAATGACCATCTATGACTTCCATTCAAAGTAATTGAATAGAGTGAGGATTATTTGTTGGGGCTGATTTATTATAGCTGATGTAGCTGATGTTGATGTGTCTTCTTCCTACAAAAAAGTATGCTAAATCTTAGATTTCAACATGCTCTGATGCCATGTAATAATTCATGATCACCTGCAAGGAGACCAAAGAGATATAGAAATGTAAATAATAACAATACTCATAGAAATTTGAAAGAAAGAAATAAAGAAGAGAATATTAACTCTTGAAGTACACAAGAAAATACTTAGTTATCATCAATCCACAATGGGAGTATATATAACAAATTTGAATCCTAAAAGAAGAAATTCAAATTGCATAATGCATGGTGCATGATAACCTAGTTTGACTTTAACTCATATCTTGAATGCCTTGATTTAGTCATACAATCTCTCAATAGTAAGTTAACTACCCCAAAAGTTCAAGACGTGACTTGATTTCCTAAAAATAGGGATCTAATCCATGAATAGATCATAGAAAATAGAAAATATCTGAAAAGAGTTAAGTGGATCGTCTTCCTTGAATCTACAGATAAGGTTACTAGAATAACTCAAGGAACTCAAACATAGAAGATAGAATCCAAAAACAATAATTAGGATGCTAAAATCAAGGAAGAAGGTGAGAAGTTCTCCCCATCTAGCTAAAAATAACATATTCCCCATAAAATCTAGGGATGGATCTCTACCATGGTTCACTTGGTCAATATTATTCAAATTTTGACCACTAGAATCATGAGACAGATATCTAGATGAATGTTGATAATTTTTTTTTTACTGTCTTTGATTCAAAATCATGAGGATAAATCCCCCTCCATTTTTACAGAGGTGGTACTCCTCTATTTCAAATAACATACAAGAAAAATAAAATGCCTGAGACACAACCAAGCTTATTCTTTAAATAAATATTCACATGCAAATAATACCTAAGAAACGACCACATATCTTGTAGAAAATAAATATTCACAATATGTTACAAGGTTATAAACCAAAAGAGTATGTAACAAAATAAGATGAAATTTCCATCACAACATTCATCAAAGTAGAAAACAATATTCAATAGAAGGGGAAAACAAAGTAAGGACCTCATATGGTAGAGAAGTTTAAATGATCATTTCATTAAACACAAATAAGATTCTGATAGACACAAATCTAAAATATCATGCTTAAATTCAAAGTCTTGATATATCAATAATGTTGTGTCCCAAATTATTTCTCTGGGAACCTAAAAAAATAATACATGTCTTTAAATAAATAAATAGTATTGTCTTGGATTGCAATAAAAGATTGTGTTTGTCCTTCAAAGAGGACTGGGATGAGGCTCCCATAGACCATGAAATGAAAGAGAGATTTGGATGAAACAAGAAAAACAATCAAGGGTTAGCCTTGGGTTTCACAGGTTACTAAGAATAGAAAAGGTAAAATGACAAATGACAAATGACTACAGAAGAAAAGATGGAAAATGTAAGAATAAGGTTGCTACTCAACGTACTATGATGGAAATATTTTAACCGTTTACTTGCTTGTTGAAATGTATTTTGTAGGTGGTTGATATTGTGTTGGAGGTGGCATAACTGTTGTAACTACTCCACGTTGATCTATCTCGATGATCTTAAAAAAATATTTTCTTAACCATTCTTCAATGTATTCCCTCATCGGAGCAACTATTATTTCGTGTTTGGTTTTTATCTCAAACAATTCATTCTACATTTCTCTTAAGTCAATACTTAATTGGTGCAATGTGTCTTCTATATCATCATTTTTGTTAATGTATCAAACCAACCACCTTTCAACTTCGTCTTCAGTGAATTCTATTGAGTCGATAAACTCACTTCCCATGCAAATTTTAATGCTTCAAGTTGATCTAATAATGGCTCTTTAGACACAATTTTGTGTCCATTAATAAATTTGGGTTGTCCAGTTCTTTTGTAAGATACACAAGCTTTAAAAAAAGGTCACCTCTTTTTATTTCCACAACATCCAACGCATTCAACATTTCCCTTAAACTTTTAATTATTTTCAACCAATAGGCATTGGTTCACTTCATTCAGACACTAGATGAGAGGTTTTGTTCTCTTATGTGGGTATCACTTAAAATTGAAACTTTGGTCGAAAACGTTCCCACAACCTCCTTTTAAAATCCTTCGTCGTTTTCCATATCCTTTTGGAGATATTATTTGAAATGCATAATCCTTGTAGAAACACTAGTAGAGCTATGTGCTAGCTCCCGGATTTCTTGGATTAAATCTATTCTTTTTTAATTCCATCTCCAACATACCGTCTTACTGGAAACAAAAAACTAGATGAACCTTTCAACTTACTGCTACTTTCTGGGATGTCCTCTAGGGTAAGCGCTAGTTGAATTGTCATTAATGGCTCAAAAAACAATGTTTTCAAAATCAAAGTTGTCTCTAATTCCTTTACTTTTTCTTTTAAAATTAAATTTTCTTTTTCAATATTACAAATGGATTCCTTTAATGCTTCTCGATTTCCTCATGAAACTATACAATTTTTGAAGGCACAACCCCATGGAAATCAATTTCTGATTTCCATTTTTCAGACACTTTATTGTTTTTCATGTTGAATTTCTCTATTAACAATTTTTTGAAATTTGTAATGTAGGCCATGTGGTGAAGTGTTATAGACTCTTAAACAATTTCTGGTTCTTGAGTGACTAGAGATTCAATAATTTCTTGGGTTTCCAATGATCGTTCTTTTGACCAGTTGGGTTCTTCGATAATTTTATTTACATCCATTGCTCGAAGACTTTCTTCAATCTCTGGTATTTCCTGTCCCATTTTCTCGGTCTCTGTGTTTCTCTTAGAAGAGGTATGTACAACATGGGATTTTTCAATATTTTTCTTTGCAGGGTCTCTATCACCGCCATCATTTGAGTTTCCAATAGGTGTGTTCCTTGTCTTCAAACCACTACTCATTTTTTTTTTTGATGTCAGGGTACTTCTTTGTAAAACACTAGTATAACTAAGATTTTTGTTTATTACTTCTCTACCCTATTGTCGATAACACTCATTAGTGTTGGCTAAATATACTATATCATTCATGGCTTCATCAACTGATGTATTAGAGAGGTTTTGATTATTCCCTCCTCCTTATTTAAATTGTTTAGACTTATTTAAATAAGGATAATACACCACCATGGTCATGTGTGCAGTAAATATATCATTAGGGTCAAAACCCTCGACACATTTAGCTTTTTTCTTGCCAAGTTGGTCAAAGTGTCTTTCAAATTCATCCAAATGGGAGATATTATTTACAACAACTTCTCCAACTCTCCACGAAAACGTGATGAGCTGGTTTTTTATTTTCTCATTAAAGAAGCGTGTGATGCAGACCTATCGGCCCTAGGGCTAAGATCCGCTCACATGATCGTTCTATATTCCCTTGAGCCAGATTGGCTCTTTTGATTCCCACTGGAATCTGCAAATTTATCGATCCACAGGTCCTTTTCGGCAACTCGCAATCTCTCAAGTTCGCGAGTTGTGACTTCCGACTCTTCCTCTACAAATCCGCGATACCCGATATCGTGAAATGGTTATAGCCCTTTCTTCTGTCAGCGCCCTCCTTGCGCGACCGTTGGCTAGGCTAAGTGATAGCACTTCTCGCCTCTCACGCCTTTGCAAGTTCAAAGGTCCAACCTTGGCACCTTTCTTTCCCGAAACCTCGAGAGACGATATTGACTTTTCTCCTCTCGTACTCACTACTCGCGACTTCGCGAGTCGAAGGCTCAAAATTTCATTTTCTTATCTCTCGAGTCCCCGAGACGCGAGAGGTCAATGAGGTGTTGACTCCTCCAAATGTGTGACGTGTGTCCGCCGGTCTACTTCCCGGCCCACCTTGCGGTTCTGCCACATGTCCCTCATTCCTGGCTTTGGCACTTTGCGACTTCACCTTTCGTGACTTCAGGAATTGGATCTCCCAACTCTTGGGCTCTCAACCTGCAAACCTCTGAGTTCGCGAGACCCTCTGATCTCTACCACCTGTCCTCCTCCAAATGGACGACTGTGATTCTATCGCGGTTTCACGACTTCAGAACTTTCGGGACAAGGGTCTTGACCTCTTACCCTCCGATATGCCAAAATTTCGACACGTCATCTATGCGGGTCCCACGATGGAACTTTCCGCCTTTTTGGAGTTCTCGGACTTCACGACTTCGCGAATCCGGATGCTAAGCCTTCAACTCTTCAACCCAAGAAACTCTGAAATGGTCAATGAAGGTCTGACCTCTCTGTCGGTGAGTGTGCCACCTGTCCACTCTCAGATGGACAGTTGTGATTTCCTTCATAGCTTCGCCACTCATGGCATTGAAAAACTTCTCCTTCTGACCTTCAATGTTCGAATCCCCAATTCGGGTGATCTCACGACATGTGTCCTTCCGATCGGATGACTCAGACTCTTTCACTATTTCATGACTTTGCCTTTCATGATCTCGCGAATATTGATACAAGGATTTCAGTCCTCTAACTCACGAAACCTCGAAATGCGATTTCGTGAGTAATCCAATGGCCCCTGTTGGTTCAATCCTACGGTCTGATTTCTCCTGAGATTGCATGCAGAAAAACACCCACCGTAACCTTCTTTCTCCTCTACATGATCCGACGGTTCTCAGAACTTCGCGAATTCTCCACGGAGAACTTCGACCGTCAATTTCCTCCTTGACGATTCCTGCGAAATGAACAAAGTGTTCCCTTAGGGAGCTTGTCCTCCTGCAGAACAACTTCCTTGCACCTCCTTCCAACAAATTCAAGGCACTAACTCTTCTGAGCTTCTACCGCAACCTAGAGTCTTCAAAAAGACTCCTGCACGCACTCCTTGCGGTAACTTTTCAATACTTCCAAGTATTGGATTCTTCGACTCTGTGCACCCTCTGCGACATCAGTCCTTCAACAGTTTTCGCTCAGGTTGCAAACTTTGAGACTCCTCTCAGCTAGCGCACGCTTTGCATGGCTCCTGTGCTTAACTTGCACTTCTACGAGAATGAGAACAATGTTGTTACCCCTCCTGATATTTTAGAGATTTATACTCTGAACCCATCAACACACTTCTTGTGGACAATTTCACTGCACTCCTTCCAGGAAAACTCTTGCTCAGGCATAGAAACAATTGAAACTCACTCTTTACTCTCTCTCTCTTCAGATTTCAGACATTAAATATGAAATCCAACATTCATGCATCAAAGCAAATGCATAAAAGAGAGTAAATAAGCATGTATTAATCAACATGTGCAACACAGAAAACAATTAGACACCATGAGTCTGAACTAGATATCTTTTTATTAATCCAGAACCTCTGTACATGGGTTTTTCTACATAGCTCTCTTCTTCTACTCTCCTATGCTCTCTTCTCATAATTATTCTAATGTTACAATAATATAAGTGAGGGTGTCTATATCCCGTTTCCCTCCGGCTCCTAAAACTTTCTAATCTGAGAATTCAAAGCTACCTACCTACATTAATAAACTTAAATGCCTCCTAGTCCTTCAGACGAGAGCGAGATGCTCAAGGTATGATTACAATATACTAGTATGCCTTTCCTTAATTATCTCATTTAAGTTTGGCGTATCCACTTCAAAAAACATTCAAAAAATTTATCATGTGCCAAAATGTGTTGGCGGTTGCCCCACGCTTGCTTGATGTTGACGATGCTTCTACATCATACTCCCTTGCTTGAAAATTTTCATGGGCTCTTGTCCATGAGCTCTTGCACGGTCTGTCCATGCTTCTGAATTTCTGCTTCATTCTCCTAGCTAGCATCTTTAACTGGGTGTCCCTTCCACTTGACCAAGTATTCAAAGTATTCCTTTCTCCTGGTCCTCTTGCTAACTCTTTTGTCCAATATGATTTCCATCTGTGGCTTCTCTGCAAATGGCATATGTTTAGTCCACTGAACCTCTGGTTGTTCATCACTCATTCCTGCTTCCTCAGCTTTGTATGGGTACAAATCTGAGACATTGAATATCAGAGAAATTTCGATCCCATCGGGTAATTCTATCTCATAAGCATTTGCCCTAAATTTCTTGAAGACCTTACATGGTCCGATCTTCTTCATATTTAGTTTGTTATATGTCCCCTTTGGGAACCTTTCCTTTCTCAGATGTGCCAGAATAAAATCACCAACCTCAAATTGAATTTTTCTCTTGTGTTGATCTGCTATGCGCTTATACTCTTGGCTCGAGTTTTGCAATCACTCCTTCACCTGGCTGTGAAGTTCCTTCATCGCTTCTACAAAATCCTCTACACTAGCACTCCTAGTTGCATTATGTTCTAAATCTCTCAATTCCAAAACTCCTCTTGGCTGCATCCCATAAACAATCTGGAATGGACTCTGCCCTGTGCTTCTATTGATTGAATCATTATAAGAAAATTCTGCCTGTGACAGAATATTGTCCCACTGACTGTGGTGTTCTGTCACCAAACTCCTCAACAAGTCTCCCAAACTTTTGTTGACAACTTCTGTCTGTCCATCCGTCTGAGGATGATAAGATGAACTGAACAACAAGTTCATTCCTAGATTTTTCCATAAGGTTCTCCATAAGTTTCCCATGAACTTGGTGTCTCAATCCTAAACTATGCTCCTTGGTAAGCCACGAAGTCGAATGACCTCTTTGAAAAACAAATTCACAATGTGAGATGCATCACTGGTTTTCTGACACGGTATGAAGTGTTCCATCTTAGAAAATCTATCCACCACCACAAAGATCGAGTCAAACCCTCTTTGTGTTCTTGGCAGCCCCAATATGAAGTCCATGCTTACCGCATCCCACGACCTGTCAGGTATGGGTAACAGTTGATAAAAACCTGCATTCTACCTCTTCCCTTTTGAATGCTGACAAATTCTGCATTTGTCCATGAATCTTTTGACGTCTGCTCTCATTCGTGGCCAAAAATATGACTCATTTAACTTTGAGAATGCCTTGTCATAATCGAAATGTCTGGCCAATCCTCCATTATGTTTGTCCTTCAACAAATTCTCCCTCATGGACCATTTTGGAATACAAAGTTGATTACCCTTAAACAATAATCCTTCTTGGATCATGTATTCTGTCCATTGGCTTCTATCCCTGAGAATTGGATTCTTAGTTGCTTCATATGCCTCCTTAAAATCTGGATCATTTCTGTACATGTCCTTGAGATCATCAAAACCCAGTGTTTTGACTCTGAACTCCTGCAACAACAAACATTTCCTGCTCAAAGCATCAACAACTTTGTTAGCAGTTCTAGAAATATGCTTAGTTACAAAAGTAAAGTTTTGCATGTATTCAACCCATTTAACATGTCTTTGATTCAACTTCTCTTGTTGAGTCACAAATTGCAAAGCATGATTGTCACCGTATAAGAAAAACTCCTTCGGGATTAAGTAATGTCTCCATTTCTTCAATGCCTGAATAATAGCATAGAACTCCTTGTCATACGTGGAGTATTTCACTTTCTCTTCATTCAGCTTCTCGCTGAAGTATGCTATTGGCCTGTCTTCTTGGCTCAAGACTGCCCCTATTGCAAATCCACTGGCATCACATTTTACCTGAATTGTCTTTTTGAAATCCGGCAACACCAAAATTGGTTGTTTTGTGATTTTCTTTTTCAACAAATTAAAACTTTTCTCAACCTCTTCCATCTAGTGAAAAGACTTGTGTCTCTTCTTCACTGTGTCCATCATCGGTGCACTAATTCCATTGAAATTCCTGATGAACTTTCGGTAGAAACTAGCCAATCCATCAAAACTTCTCACCTCAAATATACTCTTCGGTGATGGCCAATTCTTAATTACCTCCACCTTATCTGGATCCATCCTCAACTTATCTGCAGAAATACCAAATCCCAAATAAATGAGCTTTGTCTTCATGAACAAGGATTTCTTCATATTTATCAACAACTTCTCTTGCTGTAGCCTCTGCATCACTGTAGCCAAATGTTTCAGATGATCTGCCTCTGTTTTACTGAAAATCAATATGTCATCAAGATACACAATGACAATTTTTCCGATGAAATTCTTCAGGACTTTGTTCATCAACCTCATGAAGGTACTTGGTGCATTCGTTAAGACAAATGAAATAACAAGACATTCATACAACCCTTCATTGGTCTTGAAGGTTGTCTTCCATTCATCACCTTCTCTCATACGAATCTGATGATATCCACTTTTCAAATCAATCTTTGAAAAAAATTTGGCCCCACTCAAGAAATCCATAAAATCATCCATTCTTGGCAATGGAAATATATACCTGATGGTTATCTTGTTGATCGCTCTCGAGTCAGTATACATCCTCCAGCCTCTGTCTTTCTTCGGGCTGAGCACTGTCGGAACATCACAAAGACTCAAGCTTTCTCTAATCAACCCCTTGTCCATTAAATCCTGGACCTGTCTTTTGACTTCTTCATTTTCTTGTGGTGTTAATCTATATGCTGCTTTGTTTGGTAAACTAGCTCTAGGTATGAGATCAATGTGATGACTTACACTTCTTATTGGTGGCAACGAACGAGGTAGTTCATCCACTACTATGTCAACAAACTCTTCCAATAGTTTCTGAACCTCTTTCGATAAATCATCTACCCTTGTACTGGTTAAAACAATTTTAGGCTTCCTGACCATAATGAATTGTAGTTCCTCCTTCTTCTTAACCTCTGTAAGAATTTCCTTCCCACTCATGAGAAGTACAATGTTGTTTACTTCAGGTTTCACCTCCTTGTCCTTAATTGGCAACAACATGTGAGTTCTCCCATTCTTCTCTAGGGTGTATGTGTTCTTCTTCCCATCATGAATCACATTTCTGTCATATTGCCATGGTGTACCCAACAATAGATGACAAACATCCATGGGAATGACATCACAGAGTATTTCATCTTTATACCCTCCTATTTTAAACTCAACTAAACATTGTTTAGTGACATTTATCTGATGTCCTTTCTATAGCCATGAAACTTTGTATGGGCTTGGATGTTCAATAGTCTCTAGCTCCATCTTTTCTACCATCTCTGTAGAAACATGATTATCTGTGCTACCACTATCCACAATGACTTTGCATACCCTATCCTTGGTTTTGCAAGCAGTCCGAAAAAGACTGTTCCTTTGCACTGGATTCTCCACCTCCTTCTCTGGTGTTAAGAGAACTTTTCACATCATCAGCGATCTTCTGCCTTCAACATCCTCTGCCTCAACATTCTGCCTCTGTGCTTTGGCGATGTGAGTTTCACCACCTTCTTTCTTTTTGTCTGGACACTCATAAGATTTATTTCCATTCTTTCCACATGTGAAGCATTTCACCACTCCACGTCTTCCTCTTCCTCTACCTCTGGTACGAGGAAAAATGTTTCCCTTAGCATACTGACCTTTCTGTTTGGTATGATGCCCTCTCTGTGAACTTCCACCTCTCTCAGTTTGAGTCTGAGGTTTCTTCCACTCTTCTTTGGGTTTCTGATTTCTATCCTAGGCAACTGATTTGCCTCTGGGTTGACTTTTGCCTTGACCTCTTTGACATTATTTTCGGCTCAGCTTCTCTTCAGCTTTTAGAGCCATATGATAAGAATATTCCACCGTTCGTATGGTTATCATGCTCATCTCACCCTGAATGTCGTATCTTAGACCATTCATGTACCTAGAAACCTTTTCATCATCACTTTCACGATGACTTGCCCTTATGTTCAACTTGTAGAATTATTCAATGTAATCTTTTACTGACATCAGCTTCTGTCTCAAATTCTGCATTCTCTGAAACATAGTACTATGGTAATCCATGGGAATAAATTTTTCCTTGATATTTACGATCATCCTATCCCAACTCTTGATTTTCTGCTTGCCTTTGCAGCGTCTGTCAGCATGTAGCTCATCCCACCATAATGCTGCATGTCCTTTAAATCTTGTGACAACATGTTTGACCTTTTTGTCTTCCTCGAAATCTTCATAGTCAAAATACGTGTCTAGAGCTCTAATCTAGTCTATAATCTCTTCAACATCCATATTTCCTTCATATACTAGAATATCCATTTTTTCCTTAGCACCCATTCTTGAAACATCCCTAAGTAGGTGTTCATTTGCTGCATCTTCTGCTGTGACTTCTTCTCCTTCATGTCCAGCTTCATTTTCACTTTCGGAATCACTGACATCTCCAACATCAGCTGTGTGCCTCTATGATGTCTCCATGTCCTCGAGTCTGGAGCGTATGTCACGCATATCTCTTTCCATGGCTGGATTTGGCACCTGCCTACCCCTTCCTCTTGGCATTTCCCTTTCCTTTGGCGGATCGGGTGTTTGCCTGTCTCTTCTTCTTGGTGGCATGGTTGAGATTCCTTTCTCACTTTCCCTATCTGAAGTATACAAACAGAGTCAAGCTCTGATACCAAAACTGACACAGACCTATCGACCCTCGGGTCGAGATCTTCTCATAGGATCATTCTATATGCCCTTGAGCCGGATCGACTCTTTTGATTCCCACTGGAATTTGCAAATTTATCGATCCACAGGTCGTTTTCGGCAACTCGCAATCTCGCGAGTTCGCAAGTCATGACTTCTAACTCTTCCTCTACAAATCCGCGATACCCAAGATCATGAAATGGTTATAGCCCTTTCTTCCGTCAGCGACCTCCTTGCACGACCGCCAGCTAGGCTAAGCGCTAACACTTCTCACCTCTCGCGCCTTCGCGAGTTCAAAGGTCCAACCTTGGCACCTTTCTTTCCTGAAACCCTGAGAGGTGATATTGACTTTTCTCCTCTCATACTCGCTACTCGCGACTTCATGAGTCGAAGGCTCGAACTTTCATTTTCTTATCTCCGAGTCCCCGAGACATGAGAGGTCAACAGGGTGTTGACTCCTCCAAATGTGTGACGTGTTTCCACTAGTCTACTTCTCGGCCCACCTTGCGGTTCCACCACGTGTCCCTCATGCCTGGCTTTGGCACTTCGCGACTTCACCTTTCGTGACTTCGGGAAAAGGGCTCCCAACTCTTGGGCTCTCACCCTGCGAACCTCTGAGTTCGTGAGACCCTTTGATCTCTGCCACCTATCCTCCTCCAAACGGATGACTGTGATTCTCTCATGGTTTCATGACTTTGAAAATTTCAAGACAAGGGTCTTGACCTCTTACCCTCCGATATGCCGAAATGATGAAATTCTGACACGTTGTCTATGCGGGTCCCATGATGGAACTTCCCACCTTTTTGGAGTTCTCAGAGTTCGCAACTTCATGAATTTGGATGCTAAGCCTTAAGCTCTTCAACCCATGAAACTACGAAATGGTCAATGAAGGTCTGACCTCTCTGTTGGTGAGTGTGCCACCTGTCCACTCTCAGATGGACGGTTGTGATTTCCTTCACAGCTTCGCCACTCACGATGTTGAAAAAATTCTCCTTCTGACCTCCGATGTCTGAATCCATGATACAGGTGATCTCGCGACATGTGTCCTTCTGATCGGACGACTTAGTCTCTTTCGCTATTTCGCGACTTCGCATTTCGTGACCTCGCAAACATTGATACAAGGCTTTCAGTCCTCCAACTCACGAAACCCTGAAATGCGATTTCGTGAGTAATCTAACGACCCTTGTTGGTCCAATCCTATAGTCTGATTTCTCCTGAGCTTGCACACAGAAAAACACCCACCGTGACCTTCTTTCTCCTCTACACGATCCGACGGTTCTCGGAACTTCGCGAATTCTCCACGGAGAACTCTGACCGTCAATTTCCTCCTTGATGATTCCTGCGAAATGAACAAAGTGTTCCCTTACAGAGCTTGTCCTCCTGCAGAATAACTTCACTGTGCCTCCTTCCTACAAATTCAAGGCACTAACTCTTCTGAGCTTCTACCACAACCTAGACTCTTCAAAAAGACTCTTGCACGCACTCCTTGCGACAACTTTTCAATACTTCCAAGTATTGGATTCTTTGACTCTGTGCACCCTTTGCGACATCAGTCCTTCAACAGTTTTCACTCAGGTTGCAAACTTTGAGACTCCTCTCAGCGAACGCACACTTTGCATGGCTCTTGTGCTTAACTTTCACTTCTACGAGAATGAGAACACTGTTTTTATCCCTCCTGAGATTTTAGAGATTTATACTCTAAACCCGTCAACGAACTTCTTGCGGACAATTTCATTGCACTCCTTGCAGGAAAACTCTTGCTCAGGCAGAGAAACAATTGAAACTCACTCTTTACTCTCCCTCTCTTCAGATTTCAGACATTAAATATGAAATCGAACATCCACGCATCAAAGCAAATGCATAACAAAGAGTAAACAAGCATGTATTAATCAACATGTGCATCACATAAAACAATTAGACACCATGAGTCTGAACTAGATATCCTTTTATTAATATAGAACCTTTGTACATGTGTTTTTCTACATAGCTCTCTACTTCTACTCTCCTATGCTCTCTTCTTATAATGCTTCTAATGTTACAATAATACAAGTGAGGGTGTCTATATCCCATTTCCCTCCAGCTCCTAAAACTATCTAATCTGAGAATTCAAAGCTACCTACCTACATTCATAAACTTAAATGCCTCTTAGTCCTTCAGATGAGAGTGAGATGCTCAAGGTCTGATTACAATCTACCAATACGCCTTTCCTTAATTATCTCATTTAAGTTTGGCGTATCCACTTCAAAAAACATTCAAACAATTTATCATGTGCCAAAATGCATTGGTCGTTGCCCCACGCTCGCTTGATGTTAATGATGCTCCTGCATTAGTGTGCCTAGTACTTGTACTGTCTGTATACTTATTTAACAAAGTGTCTCTTGGATACAAAGAAAGGGAGTAAAAAGGAATTCTCTTGGAATATGAATAATCTTATAACATTGGAATCCTCTATGGTCTAAAAAATTCATTTCTTTGATATAAAGGAGGTAGCCTGAAGTGGCAGACTTGATGTGTTATGGAAAAAAACAATCCTTTAAAATTCAAAAATGAAATTGTTATGGACTGGGTAGAAGTAATATTGAGCCTTGTGTCTCCATAAGTATGAATACTAGGAAAATATTGGCTCCATCTTGAATTCAACACTTATTTCCCTCATCAAGTCTTCGAAAACATGGTAGTAAGCTATGGAGAAGGTCAAATAAGATGTCATGTAGAATTTACGGGTCCTTTTTAGACCACCTATTTGAAATGAAATTTCATTGGAAATAAGGCATCCCCAGTGAATTAGGGCATCTTCATGCACAAAAAATGGAGAATATAAATAATATTTTTCATCACAGAGGTTGTGGATTCCAAGCCAATTATACGGGAAAACAACTAGGCAAATTCCTTGTAGGGATACTTTAAGGAACTTACCTCAATCTTAGCAGCATTGGTATTATCTCTTGGGTTGACCAAATATGTTTTGAGGAGATCTTCTCCTCCTATGTGTTCCTTGAGGAATTCACTAGCTTATTAATTCAACCTTAAACTACATGGTGGGTTTAAGGAGTCATAACATTCTTATGAAAATTGAAGGAGCCAAGGAGATAGGATATTTCCCCTAAAATTGAATTATCCTTCTTTCTATATCACATTTATCTACACACCAAAGAACTAGCTCTTTTAAATTTGTCACCTCAGGCACACAACTAGCTAGATCTATGCTTGAGGTCCAAACTTGGTTCATTTTCTTCTCGACGAGTGGGAGGGCCTTGTACCACTTGTAAGCCTATGACTACTAGAACTCGTGGTCTTCACGTCCAAGAGTATTTAGCGTATCTCCACAATACAACTCTTTTCTCTTGCTTGCCATTATTTACATTACTTTTTATTCTTACCATTAGGTGGTGCTACCATTGATATAACATTTTATAGCATGGAATCTTAATCCTTTATCTAATTTACCATGTATTTCCTTCATTATTCACCACCATAGATATTATTTTGAAGTTGTCGGCTTGCATGGTAAGATTTATAATTTATCACAAAGCTTTATGAAATCTTCGCCACTTTAATAACAATATTATGTTCACACAAGTGGTAGATGACGTGGTGAAGGGAAATGTATGCGATCGGTAAAAGGTGATGTGATGTCATGGAGGATGAAAAATGGTTAAGTATGTAAGTGAAAAAAGGAGAATGTAAAGTGCAATATCGTTGATGCATGATTGCAGGATGCAGGACACAAGACACGTGGAATGAAAAAGGTGAAAGGAGATGATTCCCACATCCACAATGAGAAAAAAGTCTAAGTATGAGAAGAGGAAATTATGCAGGTTGCGAAAGTGAAAAGGGTAATTTTATAGAACAAGGGACTATAGGTTGCAGGGCACAAGCATGAGGAAAAAGGTAAGTGGAAGAGACGAGTGTCTCACATCCGCATTCAAAGAAAAAACTAAGTATGAAAAAGGTAAAGGGTGCGATTTGGAGGACACATAGATATACAAGTCATTCTGAGTGTTGCACGATTGTGAGACACGAGACATGGGAATTTTCAAGATAAGAATGTGTTGGTCTCCCGCAAGGGGACTCCTGCATCGCTTGAAAAATGACCAAGTGTTGGAATTTCAAAAAAAGAAAAATGAATAAGTAAAGATACAGAGGCTTGCAAGTCTGCAGACCTAGGAATTTGATACTAGCCTGATCCACAACCCACATTTGAAAGGGGAAAATGACTAAGTAAAGAAAATACTCAGAGTAAATAAAAACAAAGGAAAAATACTAAGGATTGATGTATATGTACTAACGTTGATTAATGAACATATATCAACATTGACCTAGGTGAGAGATTAGGGCTAAAAATATGGGAAATATTCTCTAAAAATATCTCTATGGAATTCATCGTGGGATTACCCAAATCTAGTAATAAATTAGTCATCATTATTGTGGTTGATCGACTTTCTAGATATGCTCATTTTTTTTCCCTCCAAAACCCATTCAAAGCTTCCATAGTGGCTCAAGTTTTAATGGAAAATATCTTCAAACTACATGGAATGCCCCAATCTATTACCTATGATCGTGATCCAAGTTTCACAAAAAACTTCTGGAAATAATTATTTAATCTCCAAGGCACATAATTGTGTCTCATCACTGCATATCATCCCCAAAATGATGGTTAAACTAAAATTGTTAACAAGTGTTTGGAAGCATATTTATGGTGCTTCGTGTTCAAACGACAATCTCAATTCCTCAAGTGTTTACCACTCGCTTAATGGTGGTACAATACCACTTACTATGGTTCCAATCACATGAATCCCTTTGAGGTGGTCTATGGAAAAAATATGCCCTCTATATTATCTTACTTTTCTTGTGTCTCCAAGGTCCAAGAGGTGAACAAAACCCTTACAGTTTGAGCTGACATTCTAAGTGTTAGCCCATGGCTTACCTTAACCAATCACTAAGTCTAAATTGTCACCTATATTTGTATTATTCATTTAGGATATTAGTAATATATTCTCAAGTGATGACTAATGAGTTAGTTAAGATTGCCTAGCCTAGTCATCATGCATGATTTTAGGATCTAGAGCAAATCTCTCTATGAGGTGGCATCACCCATTGTACTATAAATATGTAACATTGGTGTGAATACTAAGAGTGTTGGCTAGTATTCCTTTTCCGTCATCTTGTTGTTATTATGTATATTTTATCAATTGGTATCATAGCTTCTTTGTTTTATCAATTGGTATCAAAGATTCTTTGTTTTATTAATTGGTATTAGATATTTTATGGTCTTAAGGGCCTAATAGATTCGCAATGGTGAAAAGAAGATGAAAATATTAGAGCCATGGTGAAGAAATGGTGATAATATCATAGCCATGGTGAAAATTGTGAAGGAAGAGCAACAATACTGTGTGCAGTTTCATTTTGAGGACCGTATCGCAGAATGTATCAAGGACTGTATCATTGACTGTATTGAGCACTATAACGTAGACCATATCTATTTTTAGTATGGATTTATTTTTCAAGGAATGTCTTCAAGGAGAGTGATGGACCCATATGGAGGAGTGATGCAAGACATTTTCCCAAGATAAAGACAACGATCCGATACCTATAGTGATCCGTTCAAGAGATAAGTTTTCATGGAACGTTGTTTATTCTATGTATTTATAATGGAAAAATCACAATTTATGTGTGAATTGAGAATTATGAGATGCCTTTAGTTGTGTCTCTTGATTTGTTTCCATGGTGGGTGCGTTTTTGCATTGATGTTGCTAATCAATAGCTTTACCAGAATTCTCTCTCTACAATTTGTGTGATTAAACCCTCGATTGAAGAAATATGTACCAATTCTCCTCCTTTGATATACATAGATCTAAAATGGTCTCTATCCAAGAAAATGTAGATCTGGCCAAGCAAATGTAGAAATCATCATTGGAATTGTGGATCAATTTCTGAGAAAATGAAGACGATTTCGACGATTTCATGATCTGGGTTTTTTGAAAAATGGGGTCTTATGTGTGACTCACTAGTTTTTTTTCTTGAGAAAGGTCTTGGTTTAAGATATTTTCAAGACTCTCTTAACCATGTTTTACATGAGTGCGTGAACAACATTTTGAAACCGATATGGTCTTGACTTTGATCCATTTCAACGTACTCATCATGGAAAAAATAAAGGTTGATCTGAGCGATTTTCTCTGGGACCATAACCAGAATGAAAACACAGATATGGGGCAATAACCTCTTTTTCATATCTGAGGATTTTTTCTCTGTACTCATAACCAAAACCCGAAACTAGAAATTCCATAATTAAGTGTTGCACCTGCCCAACACATCCACTTGCGATTTGGATTAGATTTGGTAACTTGGCCTTCAAGTAAACAAAAGAAAACCACCGGGAGTAAGAGAAAGGCAATCTGAAAGGAGAATGAGATTCAACATAGGCGGATCTAGTATTTTCGATTTGGTATCCTGCAAATTCAGTCTGGTATTTGGTACAAGTATATTTTCAACACATGGTTGAAAATTTCCCCATGTTGGACATCTTTGCTATTGTAGATGAGGAGTTTCTGAAGAAATGCGATCTCCTTTACTAGTAGAGGCCATGAATCAGAGAAGCATGATCTTCTCCCAACAGATCTCAGGTGCATCACAATCTAAGGTGCTTTGATTGTTGTGTGTCTTCATTTTTTGAAGACTCTTTCAACGTGATTTTTATGGACAATTTTTCAATTGATATTAAATGATCAAAATCCTTGCAAAAATATTTGTTCATATAGAAGTCTGGATTGAGGACTGGATTGAGGACCAGATGAAGGACCAGATGCATGACTGGATGGAGGACTAGATGAAGGACTGGATGGAGGACCAGATGAAGGATCGAGAATTGTTTTTAACATAAATATATGGAGGTGAGTAAATGTAAGGTTTTTTTCTCATTAGTAAATGAGATTGATCATGAGTAAGAGATGTTTGTTATTTCTTTATGACTCAGGATAATTTGTAAGTGAATGACGAATTGAGGTTGTAAGAAGCTCATTTTTTGAGAATACATTTATTGTTTTCTTAAGTCTTTGAGAGAAGAAGAGAAATATTACGAATTGAAAGCCTTGTTAAAGCATGGTGAAGGAGAAAGTACATTGTAGCCTTCCCATTGTATGTGGCCTCGTAAGAGAGATACTTATAGTAAAATTGAAGTATTTTGCTCCATATCCTAGATCTGCCCAAAATTGAATAAGGGGATCTTAGGTACACCTTGCGTAGTGTGTTTGTGGTGAAATTTTCATGGAGGATTATATTTTTTAATGTCTAGTTTTGACATAAACACATTTGTAATATATCATTTAACGCATCATACATTGAGTACAAGGAAATAAAATTCAGTCACACAAATTAATGACAATCAAGCACATATGATCAAGCATATGTGAAGAAAATTCTCAAGCATTCAAGTCGTTAACCACATCATTAATGGACAAATCAAAGATTTCAAACTCAACACATCATGGAGCATTTGAAGTTAAATTGTAACCTGCAAACAATGTTTGTTGTAAGATTACTTGATCAAGTTGATTTGTACTGGAAATAATGTATTGTAAGAGTAATTAAGTTGAGTTGAGTTGAATTTCTTTGTAATTAGGTGCCTTCTCTGTTGATCCCGACACCCAAGAGACTATTGTCATTTTGAGTCAAAATTGACAAGGTTGAGTAGTTTAACTCAAATCATTGTAATCAAGTTTTGGGTGAATTTTCAGTAGTATCTGACACCCTCAACTTCTTGGAAGAAAGTAAGAATAGTATAAGAGAGTGTGAAACAAAATCAAGAGAGCGTGAGAATCAAGCAAGCGATTCAAGTGAGTGAGTTGCAGATAAGACTTCTTTTGTTGAGTCAAATTATAATCCGGATCTACCTACACAAGGAGACCTCATTTAGTGTTTTTGAAATGGAACGAAGTCTAAAATTATTAGAGTTACTGAACACTCTAATAAACACCATTGAAGACAACACAATGATATTGAACAAATAAAATATTCAATTAGTGCTAACTTTTTTGCAAGCAACACAAGCCAAAGTTAGACTTCTTCAAGATCTATTCCAACTATTGAATGATGAAATCAAGGATCTCAAAAATCAACAACCAGTGAAGTGTTCTGAACTAGTTTTTGTTTAGCACAACCCTCTCTACGATGATGATGATAATGATGACGATGATGATGATTATGATGATCAACAATCAATGAAGGATCAATTGAGTAAGACAATTCCAGATGTAGACAAAGACAAAGCTATTTTTGAACTTTCCTTTCAAGAGTTTTCTTTTAATTTTAGTGAAGAAAACCTTTCAATGTTGCAACAACATGCAGTAAATCCACTTTCACATATTTCAAAGAAACAGGTTCAAAACACTCTTTCCAAGCCCATCATCAGACCTTGGGAAGAAATCATTTACAACAAGAATAGAACAAGACTTGGATATGACAAGGAAGTTACCTTTCATATTCCCAATTATTCCAGACCAATCAAGTTCCAAAGTGCTGGATTCCTTCAAGAAGTTTCAACTTCACCTGTTCAAGTTCAACATCATAATGTGACATGCCAACATTGTAATCGAGTTGGTCTCATGGAGAATAAGTTTTTTGATCTCCATCCTTGCCATCATTGTGGCAAGAACAACCATTCTTCAGACAGATGTTCAAGACTGAAGAAACCTGCAAGATTAAAGATTCACCATGAGGGGATTGATCCTTGGAAATGGTCATCAAAAACCAAACGAATATATAAGTATTACCATATAATTCAATCACTAGTAAAGAACAATCTTGTAGCACATAACATTTTTGTACCTCACATAAGTGGTCCCCTTATGGTGTAGCTTTCGAGCATGGCCCTCATGGGATGAGATAACATGTGTTTTTTTTCCACATGCCCACTTTGTGTTGTAATCAAATGAAACAAATATGGTAATCTCTTGAGAATAGAAGGGGGGAGTACAATGA
>ML789070.1:672419-684203 GCA_009831015.1 Picea engelmannii | reverse complement strand
GGAATTGATGATGGAATTGAAGATGGTTGTCAGACATAAAGTTTCGAAAACAACAAACATCAAGTATGCCAGATGGGCATGAAATTTTCCAAATGGGAAAATGCGGTTTGTAGATGACACACTTTGGAAAAATTATGGTTCAATAAGTGTAAGTTGAATCATACATAATTGGGATGTTGATTTTTATTTTGAGAGAAATGATGTGGATGTTTGGTTCACATAGATGGCCATTCGACCTAGCATAGGACAAGAGGATCCTTCTACATTGCAGCTTGGAATTTGATTGAGTTGTCAAGCATTTTCAGGGTTGTGTTAGACTAGAAGCCGATTCACTTCTCTTGGTTCATTCTCATCAGATTAGATTTTCCATTAAGCGAAAAAATTGCATGCATCATGGCTCACATGATTACATAGTGAGATTTTCCAGAGATGGAAGATTTTGGTAGGATTATGGTTCAATGACTTGCAATTGAATCATACAAAGTATACATTGGGATGTTGTTGGACACCTAAAAGTGTCAATATTGGTTAGTGTTTATCCAAAAACCATCATATACATGGTATCAATTGATCAATGGTTATTCCAAACCACAGATTCAGAGAGCACTTCAGTGATACACCAATAGTAGAGTGTTGATACTACATGTTCACCAATTAGTAGAATACATAAGATTATTCTAGCTCAAATACTTGGCAAAATGATCAAATCGTCAAGAAATCATGGAATGTTAAGATATTGCCGCTGTTCACTTCCATATGCCAACTCTTTTCTAGTTCATTTTAGATGAACCATTCAACATCCAGATTGGCAGTTTTTCAGGTAGTTCTTCATTGAGGCTCAACTCAGGAGTTTCAGTATGAAGACTTGGAATTGATACCAGTTTATGCTTTATTGCTGGTATTATTGATCAGACTTGTGATCGAGGGGGGGATTATTAGCCTATGTCTTACTTTAACAATCACTAAGTCTAAATTGTCACCTATATTTGTATTATTCATTTAGGATATTAGTAATATATCCTCAAGTGATGACTAATGAGTTAGTTAAGATTGCCTAGCCTAGTCATCATGCATGATTTTAGGATCTAGAGAAAATCTCTCTATGAGGTGGCATCACCCATTGTACTATAAATATGTAACATTGGTGTGAATACTAAAGAGTGTTGGCTAGTATTCCTTTTCTGTCATCTTGTTGTTATTATGTATATTTAATCACTACACACCCTCAAAGAAAATTTACTCATGACTCATAATTGATTGAAGCAACAAGCTTATCAATGTCATTCCAAATGTCATTTTGCTAAAGGGTATAAAGTGTTTATTTGTCTACAACCATATAAGTAAACTTCCTTCAAATCAAATCACTGCTAGAAACTCTCTCCAAAGTTTTATGTCCCTTATACAATAATTAAGCACGTAGGGCTCGTGGATTACAAGTTATTCCTTCTCAGTCAGTCTAAGCTCCATCAAGTTTTTCATGTTTCTTGCTTAAAGAAAGTGATTGGATCCAAGTGCCATATTCAAACTAGTCTCCATAAATTGGATGAAGAAGGATCCATTTGGTTGCAACCACAAGCTGTCTTGGCCTAATGCGAGCATTGTCTCCATCAACACACAATTTAGAAAGTTTTAGTATAGAGGAAGAACACACAACCTGAGGATTCCACATTGGAGCCAGTCGACATTCTCTAGTATTTTCCACATCTCAAGCCTTGAGGAGAAGGTTATTCTTTAAGGGGGAGGGCATGTTAGGGTCCTAACCTTCTTAACCCCTCAAGTAGATAGAATAATATGTTTTTTCTATGTAATAAAGGTCCTCATTTGTAAATAACGCCTATGTAGTAATGTGAACAAAATTAATGTAGGAAGACTTACTAGAAGGTTCCACCTCTAGAATGTTCTCAAGAAGATAGTAGTGTATATAGAGGTAGAAAACATGGAAAAGTTTGTCTTGTTGAATCATTTGTACTCAAGCTCTGCTTTGTTGGAGGTTCACCCTTAAAGAGGCAAGTGAACATTGTTATTAGAATAACAAAGGTATCATATTTTGGATCTATATTATCATTTTGCTTACTTGTTATAACCCTAATTTGCACCATACATGCTTACCTGACATCAGACCATCTCAGATCCCTTCTTTGCCAAAGCACTACTGAACAACTTATTAAAAAACCTCTTTTATAAGGGCCCACATGCCCTACTCCAAGACTGAATTGCGTACAAAACAAGCAACAAACTCTACATGCATTTTTTCTATAGATTAATGGGTTAGAGATTCAAACATATATTCACTAAACTATGAAGAACTCATATAGTGGGATACATTTTTTTTTTCTTTATTATTAACTTTAATAAATCAACTTACAATGTCGAGACCGACCACTGCTCCGCGAACCTGATCCTGGGCTCCTCTTCAAATGTCCTCCAACTTCTTTTCTTTGTATCTCTCTTTGCACAAGGATGGATAAAGGGTTGGGACAATGGGAATGTGCAATTGGGTAGAGTTTATTTACTCTTATTCTCCTCCTCCATGCTTACCTGGCATCAGGCCATCTCAGATCCCTTCTTTGCCAAAGCACTGCTGAACAACTCTTTAAAAAACTTCTTTTATAAGGGCCCACATGCCCTACTCCATTACTGCATGCGTGTACACGCTAGCTGACCTAAAACAACCAGCGTGTACCTACAAAATCATGAAAAAAGGAAAGTTGCTGACGGAACACACAACTTTGGGTGAGTTAATTGAATCTTTTGGCCATGCATGGCCGAGAGTTCATCCAAATACCTAGCTTCTTCTAGCCTATAAAAGAAGGGTTAGGGGTCCTATTTGGAGGAGGAGAATAAGAGTAAAGAAACTCTACCCAATTGCACATTCCCATTGTCCCAACCCTTTATCCATCCTTGTGCAAAGAGAGATACAAAGCAAATAAGTTGGAGGACATTTGAAGAGGAGCCCATGATCAAGTTATCACCAACAACCCAAACTACCCTTCTTGACAACCTTGCATTTGCCAGACTTGACAAGGTTGTTGAATGACCCTATCTGTCACGATCTGCGTTGGCCTCCTATGCCGAAAAAGTTGCCTTCAGACATACCAAAGTTTGAAGCCAATCCTAACGAAGATCTAGGCGATCATGTGACTACCTTCCACCTTTGGTTCTCATCTAACTCGTTGAAAGATGACTCCGTACAATTGCGATTGTTTCAACGTACTCTCATTGGGAGTGCTGCGAAATGGTACATTGAGATCGACTGCTCAAGATACTCTTCCTTCGGCGAATTGGCAATGGCCTTCCTAAACCATTTCCAATTACCTGTGAGATACGATGCTGGCACAAAATTGCTAGCCAATTTATCACAGACAAAAGCGAATCATATCTCAGATCACATCTGAGAATGGAGATGCCGAAAGAGTTTAATTAAGGTACTAGTCCCACCAACATTCTTTCTTGAGTGGTTCCTTAAGTCTTTGGTCCCAGAGTTATCCAAAGACGTCGCGACTCCAGGAGTGTTTTTCGAAGGATACACGATCATGAGATCTCAACAACTTGAGCTCATCTATTCTCAGCCTGGTTTATTATACGAGATCTTGCCAGATGTACCACGCTCAATACTTGATAAAACCAGACAGAGAGTTGGACCACATGCCGATGGTATTGTTGGTTCGGCAAAAGAAAATCCCGCTGAGAAACTGACGAAGCAGTTGCAACAATTGTCTATACAACACACAACGACCATCCAAACTACTGCTTTGGCTGCTCCCCCTACTCAAATGTCAGATGTACACATAGTGCAATCGACAAATCCAAAGGCCACCCAACAACCTAAAGGAAAGAAAAAACAATGAAGGGTAAGGGGGATAAGAAACCCACTGATAATTCCAACGGGGACAACACTGAGAAACAAAAGGTGAGGTATCCATGCAACCTATGCGTGGAAGACCACCCGACCCACCTATGTCCCCGGCTTGCAGAGGCCCAAAAGTTTGTGACACAACAACAACCTGCTGTGTTAACTAATCCATTTCAACATGGAAAAAACCTAACCCAAGCCTTTACAAGAGCGAAAGGGGGAAGTCAAGGACCCTCTCTACCTTTGAACAATCCTGCATCCGCGAATGTATATATGATGAAGGGTGATTCTTTCATATCCACTAGAGTGCATGACTATAGTAAACCAAGAACTTCTGAGAAGGACAAAGAAGCCGAACTCCCATCTCTTCCTCTACAGATTGAGAAGACTTTGGGTGAAACAATGACACGCATCCCAAAAGGCACACTCAAAAAATCTTCTCACAACCCAAACACAAGGGCCACCCAAAACTATTCTGTGGTGGAAGATTTATCACAAACCCCTTGTGCGATGTCCTCTTTGGAGGTCCTCCAAAGATGCCCTTCCCAGAGGAAAGCCTTGTTAACCACTTTAGGATCTACTGAGACTTATAATTTGGGTACCATCATGCTAGATACAACTGACTTAAAACCTCGTCTGCCATACCACGTAGCATTTCAGATAGTAGTGGCTCATCCCACAAAAACTTTTACTCGAAATATTTTTCACACGGTGGTTGATGAGGGCACCTCGACATGCGTTATGTCGTTGGCATGTTGGAAGGCCATTGACCAACCCATTTTGTCTCCGTCACCCACTCTTCTCACTGCTTTCGACGGTCGTTCGTTCCGACCACATGGTATCATTCCCTCTTTTCCCGTGCAATTGGGAGGGAAGACCATGTGTGTTGAGGTAGAAGTAGTTGACGCGTCTCTCGACTACAATATTTTGTTAGGAAGGAGTTGGACTTATGCCATGTAAGTAGTGGTTACTACATTTTTCCAGGTCTTGTTGTTTCCACACGAGGACTGGATTGTGACCATTGATCAATTGTCTTTCTCCAGATCTAACCCTTCATTGGGGGTGTCCACGGTCCCAATGATTTATAATCCTCAACCAGGCATAGTCAATGTAGGGGTTGGTTTGTGCCCATTTTTGATGGGTACCTTTGATTACCTTCCCCCTCAAGGCGATGTCAAGTTCATATCCGACCACCATAAGGTTGAGATTTTCCAAGTTTCATCATTTCGCATGAATTACTTCACCAATCCATGGATACTTCCTTCCCCATCAGCCACGATGGAGGGGACAGTGCATTTGGGCATGTCCATGCCCTTGTCCACAGTTGAAGTAACATACTCTTTATTCCAACAAACTTCGGCCAACCCAGATCCAACTCCTGCACAAGAGTTAGATCCACCTCTAGAGCCTATTTAGGCTCAAGGTTCTCTCGTTGACATCGATTCATTAGACTTAGCCTTGCCCTCTGATGAAGCAGTAATTGAAGCAATGAATAGTCCGGACAAGCCCTGAGATGATCTTCATCATAGATCATACTTCCTCCCAGAGTTAAGTAGAATCGAGGATGGAGAATTCACCTTGACTATGACTAGATATAGGTCTTGTCCTATTAATCCCTTAGCTACACACAAGGTCTATACTGAGGGTAATATGGAAACCATCGCTGAAACCATACCGATCAATATCTCCAGAACCCCTGGCATTGTAGACAATGTTTTCGTCGGAGCATACTGCTCCCCCGAGGAGATACCCGACATCGACCCACAAAGTGTCGATCATGATCCAACTTTGTTATTTTGCAAGCTCGCTTTGATATCTGAAAGCAACATCCGATGAGACTACATTTATGCTTTTTGATATCGTTTGGATTAACTGAGAAAAGTAACCTCTACGGGTCTTATTTTAATTCCTTTTTCAGACCCTCTAAACATGAAAAGATTGCTGAGCGATCTTGTGGCCTTTCACACTCGTTAAACTGAAATTTGAAGTCATGTTTGTCTGGTGGTAGTTTACCCCTTTTCAATTCAGACGATCAACTATACGAACAAAGGTATACTCTATGGAACTTTAGTTCTCTAGAAGAGTACTCTTAGGTATCATTTTACCCCTTTTTTTGGGCCCGAGGGACTAAATTTATGAAAACGGAATCCCCACGGAGTCCATAGTTAAGCTCTTTTCAGACTCCCTAAAATTAAAAAGATCTTCGAGTGACCTTATTCTCTCACACTCGTTAAACTGGTCCAGAAGAAAATTCCTGATGGAGTCCATAGTTAAGCTTTTTTCAGACTCCTTAAAAATGAAAAAATGGTCGAGTGATCTTGTCTTTCTCACACTCGTTAAAATGGTTTTGAATAGACGTCTTGTTGGTGCTAGTTTAACTATTTTTTGAACCGACTAGACTATCTTCGAAAAAGGTACCCCAGTGGAGTCTCCTTTTATGTTTTTTTTCATACTCTCTAAATATGAAAAACCACCGAGCTTACCTTATCTGGGCTCGTTAAAATTACATTGAAGGATGTTACCATTGTGTGTTTTGTTAACCGCGTTTGCATACCTTATACGCCAGCCTTGTAGCACTTTGCTTCTGCGTCTTAACACCCTTGGCCCTCGGAGAATTTTTTCCGAGTATCGTTATTCTTAACATCAGTCTTGTCCTTGCGCCTTGAAATTGTATGTTTGTAACACTCGTTCCTCCATTGTAACGTAACATTCCTTTATTCTTTTTTCCAAAATTATTGAAAAAGACAAAAAAATCAAATATACCCCAAAAAGAGGAAGGGAAAAGTATTTTCTTTATTGGTAGCATAATGAGTCGCCCTTGGATAAAGCACATATGTCTGTTTGTTCGTCAAACTATGGGATGTAATACGACCTTAGGAAGCTGTTCTCACTACATAGAGTTGTGTCCTCCTCCATTTGGTTATTCTTCCAAACATATGGAGAGTTTGCATTGCCTCCTGCTTCGTAAAATTATGATTAATTCCATGCTGCCTAAGTCTCATCATTTGTCGTGCTGTTGTCCAAGGGAAGTTTCTACCAAGCCTGAGCCAACCTCTCTGCAATTTGTCTCTTTCCCTCATACCTGACCATCCTGAACATCCAATCAAGTCTTTGTTCGAAATCAATGCAACCTTCAGTCTGATCATCAAGATTCTCTAGTCCATGACCGACGAGTTGTCGAAGACCTATAGGTAGTGAATTCGTACACTCATATTACACTCCTACCTTGATTTTTAAAGATCTTGAAGTTGTTTATTGAGCTCTGAAGACCTCATCTCTAGCCATCAGGCCGTATCATCTTCTAGAATATGAATACTCTATATGTATATCTTTTTGATTTCGAGATGTAGATCCCTTGTGTATTGTTCGCGGCTACACTTTATATAGTTATTTGACATGGATCTACAGTGTATTTGATTGGTAGCCATGATTCTACTTTATCCCGAGCATGGGTATGCCCGCCTCGGTGAGACATTTTTTATTTTGCAGATGGCACCTCCCGGTTCCTGGTCCCTGGGCTTACTTGTTCGGAACATCAGTAAAGATTGGTAATGTATTTCGGCCATCAGATGCTCTTCTAACCTCACACATTAGGGGGCATCTTTTATAACCCTAATTTGCACCATACATGATTACCTGCATTAGGCCATCATAGATCCCTTCTTTTCCAAAGCACTGCTGAACAACTCTTTAAAAAACCTATTTTATAAGGGTCCACATGCCCTACTCCATTACTGCACACGTGTACACACTAGCTGACCTAAAACAACCCGCGTGTACCTACGAAAGCATGAAAAAGGAAAGTTGCCGACAAAACAAACAGCTTTGGGTGAGTTAACTGAATCTTCCGACCATGCATGGCCGAGGGTTCGTCCAAATACCTAGCTTCTTCTAGCCTATAAAAGAAGAGTTAGGGGTCCTATTTGGAGGAGGAGAATAAGAGTAAAGAAACTCTACCCAATTGCACATTTCCATTGTCCCAACCCTTTAGCCTTCCTTGTGCAAAGAGAGATACAAATCAAAGAAGTTGGAGGACATTTGAAGAGGAGCCCAGGATTAGGTTCGTAGAGCAGTGGCCCATCTCGACATTGTAAGTTGATTCATTAAAGTTAATAATAAAGAAATGCTTTTCCCATCCCACTATATGAGTTCTTCATAGTTTAGTGAATATATGTTTGAATCTTTAACCCATTAATATGTAGAACAAATGCATGTAGAGTTTGTTGCTTGTTTTGTACGCAGTTCAGTCTTGGGAGGATAGCTGCTAGCAAGCGATCAAGCGTGAAGAAGGATCGACATCAAACATCCGGAACAAGGTATGTTTGTTTAACCATGTATTTGCTTAAAAGAAATGGGGATTAGGTCTAGGACGACGGTAGAAAGTAGGATTCTTTCGGTCTTATCTGCATTCATAATATAACCCTAAGTGCTAGTCCGTAGGGGAATTTCCCACCACAACATTACAATTCCTTCTCTTTCTACTAAATAATTTGATAATAATTGTGCTACTTCTTATTATAAACATAAATAACATTAATGTATAACATAAAATATAAATAATATAAATGAATAACCAATAAATGAATAATTAATAATTATTAATGAAGAGACACCTCATAATGAAAGATTACATCTCTTCAAAAAAGGATCACATCTAAATCTATTGTGCACATAAAATAGATTATATGCAACATTGTTATCAGAGCAAAAAACATCAAGTTTAAGTCACATATGTTCAATATGAAAACTGTAAGTGCCATTCTTGAAAACATGAAGATTAAAATCATTATGGAAACCATAAGTGCCATTATGGAAGAAATGAAGATTAAAATAACTGAGACCTTGAAAATTCTATAAACAAAATAATTGAAAAACCTAAATATGAGAATTGCATGGAAATCAAACCTCGCCCTAATGAATTTGACCTGATTGAGGGAGAAATGAGTTAATTGTTATCCATAAGAATATTCATATGAGGTGCCTTACAATCGGGAAATTAACATCGGTTTCTATCTCTCAGAGCTCGGTTGGGGTGTGTCTCGGTTGGGGTTTGCAAATACACAGGAAAATCTGATTAAGACTATTATATAGACCTTGATCTCAAACAGGGAGACACCGCAATGTTCATAAAAATGCCCAACAATACTAAAGAGTGAAAGCGAAACCGAAGACAAAACCCCAAAAAAATACCCAAAGAGTTTTTCTGTTCGATTTCAAATAGCTTCATGGTTGAACCAGTTAGAATCCCTGCGTCTCTCCTTACCTATGATCAAGATTTAGTAAAAGATATGTATGGGTGAGAATATTTGCAAGAGAGAAATTTTATAAAAACCATGGTTTCTTAGGAACAGAGGTGGCATCTATTTCATGGTCAAGTTCTTATCTTTCTTGCATCCCACTATCACGATTATGAAAATCAAAATCATATTCACATTATAGTTTTGATCAACATGTGGCTTGCTATCATATATAAAGATTATATCACTAAATTAGTGTATGAGACCCTTTGATTCGGCTCAACAATTTTATTGGTAAAATCTACTAAGGTATACATATCCTACCCTACTTCTTTGGATTTGAACATGTAACCTTTTAAAAAGAAACACATGTTTTTAATCATTAGGTCCACTCAAACTGTATACAATGGGATAAGGTGGATCCTCTTGTAACAAGGTAGATTCTCAAAAGTATACAATGGGAAAAACCTAAAACCCGGTGAGAGCATGACCATCAAGGCTATGAAGAAGAAATAAATTTTAGCTAAAATGGGGAGGGTAGACCACATCAAGTCAAAAATATCTGTGATGAGAACATTGAGGCATCCCAACATATGTAGCTGTATGAAATCATGGAGAAAAAAAACAAAATATATTTTTGATGGAATATGTCAACCAAGGAGACCTCTTACAGATGCTTCAAAATCTCCATAAGGAAGAAAAATGGTTGGAAAAATACACAACAATAAAGGTGTTTACCATAGAAACCTGAGGCCTGAAAATATTCTTTTAGATGACAATGGGAACATCAAGATAGTCGATTTCAGCCTGAGCTATATGAAAACATGGGAAATAACGGGTTGTTGCACAGTCATTGTGGAACGCCCAACTACTTTGCACCGGAGATCGTCGATGGTTTCAAGGTAGACGTATGGTTGTGCAGAGTGATTCTCTACATTTGCATATCGAGTTGTCATATGTTTAGTGAATTTGATCTGATTCCCTTGTACAAGAAAATGGGCAGTAGAGACTTCATATTTCCGTTGGAATCATTCCAGGATGAAGTGGGTTCGTTGTTATTCAAAATGATGGATCCTAACCCTAATACGTGGATTACCATACCGCAGATCATGCAGGTTCCATGGATTCCTCACTGTTTATTGGATGCCATAAAGAAAGGGAGTAGATAATGAATTATTTAACGACATTGGCTAGCTGTTCTACAGAATGGTCCAGGAATTCGATAATTTGGTGATATAAATTTACACTAATCACTATTTTTTGTTATTCAAAATCCATTTTTGAATGTGGAAATGGATTCATCATTATTTGTTGTTGTTCAAAATCCATTTCTGAATGTAGAAATGGATTCAACATGGTCAAAAACTCCCAGGGCACTCAGATTCTACAAAAATAATCACTCAAATCTACGAACCCAACAATTTCTGGCCAAATTTCGAGCAAATATCCCTGGAAAAAATCATCATTTTGAAGAATCTTTAGCCTATGCAATTTCCTTTGATCATCCGACCATAGGTTCCCCGAGTGCCTGCCGCATATGCATGTAAAATAAAGGGCGCGGGCAAGTATCTTTGGGTAAAAACTTCCCCCCGTCTAGTTGAATTGGGTTGTCGGGAAGGCCAATAGTTGTTCGTCGATAGAAAAAAAAGGTAACCTAACCTTCCATTGAAAAAAAAACAAAAATTTTCTCTGCAAATATGAGATGTTCAAGGATATGGTAAGACCTTCGTGGTGTCCGAGGATCAAATGTTGGACTAGGGGGATATGATTTCTTTGGCATTGATTCCCAAAAATATTAAATATCTCCACCCTCTAGCCAATAGTCCCCACAAATTTTAGGGATAGTGTGGAGAGATATGCAATTGAAGTGGATAGAGTCGCTCAAGAAGTGTTGAGTCTATTCACTGAAAACCTGCATATGGAGGATGATTATTTGAAGGACAAGTTTGAGTCGGAGCTCTTGCATGAATTCACAAAAACTTTGAATCTCGTTTCTAAACATCTTGTCAAAGGAAGGTAGGAAGACGCCCATGAATTTATAATTTGATTGGAGCCTACAATGACGTGTGTATTGAGAAACAAAAGAAGGGGTTATGTGAAAAAGATGGAAAATATGTCAAGCATGACATCAATGTATTTAGATTTGAAAATCACATTCCATTTTTGTTTGAACAAGGGGAAGATTTCATCATAAGTATTTCTATGAAGTGGATTAACTAGAACAATTGTAAGATTAATCAAACAGAAGATAAGATTGGTGTTTCCATGGGCATTGTAAGTACAAGGATCCTTTTTGAGGGAATCGGGAACAAATATATTGTTGATGACATAATAGAAATAACCACTTATGTCAAGGATGCTATCCAACACTTTTGTGTTTAGTTGAATTAAAAATCGTTAGAAAAAAACAAGCATGTGAGCGTCAATAGCGTAAATGAAACCAAACCAAGTACATTTGTAACATCCCCAACCACCAACCGGCCGGGCAACACCACTTCTTAGACATCTCTCTTAGCTCTGATACCATTTTGTAACGTCCCCAACCACCAACAGGCCGGGCCATGCTACTACAATTAACGCTATGATATATATATATATATATATATATATATATATATATATATATATATATATATATATATATATATATATATATATATATATATATATATATATATATATATATATATATAT
>ML789070.1:655708-672250 GCA_009831015.1 Picea engelmannii | reverse complement strand
AATGATGTAATTCTAAATAGACACAACATTCTATTCATACATATTTCATGTGGAAGCGACAATAATACATACATGCAATAAAAACAGACAATTCTGGTAACATTATAACACATGTACACAATACACATTATACAAAGAACAAATATTTGGTACTTATCTTTTAATAGATGACCGCCAACTGTGTGCATACCTTCCACAAACCTCCCAGCCTTAGACCACACTGGTCATCATGCTCAACAATGGGCCACCCCCGAGTTGGGACTAAACTCCACATTGGACAAATGAATCCTAGACTTAGGCTAAGGCTATAGGAAACTGCACTATGCAACTTGAAGGATTCTCTTCAAAGAGATTACTTACGCCCAATGCTCATAGAATCTCATTCCCCACATGCCTGTCCCACCCCAAGAATATGCACCTTCACCGTTCTGCAGTCCATCAACTGCTCCACTTCCCTTCTAGGGCTTCAACAACAGGCTGGATCAGGAATTCTCAGAGCTCGGTAGCTGGTACTGGACTCCCTCTAGGAGAAATCACTTCCCAACAAACTCTCTCACATGGAGAGAGTTTCTCACAAACTCTCTCACCCAGAGAGAGTTGCTCGCAGGCCTAATAACCTGCTTATTTAACCACAAGACTGACAACTCACCTCTTCAATCCACAACCACCAAAAATTTGTAAGGAAAGGGGACAACTCAACAATCTACAGATGTTCACAAAGGTGGAAATGAATCTAGATACATACTTGTTCAGTGCGTTTGTGAACTATCCAAGGGAGGGCCAACATACTGAGGATGAACCTGTGGGAAATTAAATGGCTAGACTGGTTAGAATGTTGAGAGCAAGCAAGGAAAATGGTGAGAATGGCCAGCTTGCAAAATCGTGAGAGCGTTGCAATGGTGAGAGAAAACTACTCAGGAAGGTGGCCAAAATGGTTCGTGAACCCCCAACAAATGTGTAACTTCCCACATAAATATTCATGCGTCCTGGGTGACACTTGGCTCTTCAGGAGCACGCTCCTCTCCACTTGGAGTTTGTTCCTCCCCTCAAAGTAACTTAGGATAAATGAGTTTTCCCAACTTTAGTACTTTTCAAGAATACATTATAATATTCCCTTGGGTTAAGCCCTCAAGCTTATCCCTCTTTCCTAGCCTCTCAACCCCATTCCTTTCCCTACCCAGTGGAGATTAGTCCCCCATAACTCTTTCTTCGTAGTCGGTCTACATGCAACAATGTATTTTATTAATAATATACATAATTACATATACAAAAATTAGTCCCACTGACCTTAGCATCTAGGCTCTTTGGATTAATAAACACATCAGCCTACCAACTTATAATTACTTGTCTCAATATCCTACAAACATCATCACATTTCACATGGGCTCAGCCTTGAAGAATTACAATCCCATCCCCATATTTTTGCACTGTCCTCAGTGCAACTCATTTACATAATATTAGCAAGATTTTTCAAAATCTTCAAAAAGATGTGGGTATTCTTCCCACATAGCATCTTCATGTTCCCATGTTGCGTCCTCATGACCGTACTAGGTCCACTGAACTTTTACAAGCCCTATGGTGCGATTCCGGAGTTGCTTTCTTTTTTGATCCAGTATACGCACCGGATGCACCTGAAAAATGCTTTCTTGTTCCACCTGAATCACATTCCAATCAATAACATGATTAGCATCAAGTACATATTTATTAAGCAATGACATATGAAATACATTATGTATATACATGCATGTACGAAATGCAATCCTATATGCTACTGGACCAATCCTCTCTAGGATTTCAAACGACCCACAATATTGAGCTTCCAACTTTGAACACTTTCCCAACTTCAGGGAGCTTCTGTTGCCCTTCACTCTCAGGAATACATGATCCCTTACTTTAAATTCCCTGTGAGTTCTGTTCTTATCAACATAAATTTTTTTCCTATCTTGGGAAGCCTTCATATTTTGATTAATATTCATCATTTTTTCTTCCATTTCCTTGAACAACTCTGGCCCAACCACTGTCCTATCAGCTGGGTTGTCTCAACTTACTGGGGTGTTGCACTTTTTTCCATAAAGTGCTTCAAATGGGATCATCTTCAGTGATGCTTGATACCTATTGTTGTAGGCAAATTCTACCAAGTGTAAATAATCCTCCCATTTAGATGGTTTGTCCATCACATACATCCTTAGAATGTCCTCTATCACTTGGTTCACCCTTTTTGTCTGCCCATCAGACTCAGGATGATAAGCATTGCTGAAGTTCAGATTTGATTCGAACCCTTTGGATAACCCCTTCCATAACTTTGATGTAAACTTTGGGTCTCTGTCAAATACAATTGTCTTGGGTACACCATGAAAGTGTGCTACTTTCCTCATACAAATATTAGTAACATTAGTTTCCTTATGAGTAGTCTTCATAGGAATGAAATGGGCAACTTTAGTAATCTTGTCCACCACTACCATGATTGCATCATGCTGCTTGCTTGTTCTGGGAAATCCTGTGTTGAAATCCATTTTCACCACTTCCCATTTCCACTCAGGAATGGGTAATGGTTGAAGTAACCCAGTTGGGTGTCTATGCTCAGCCTTGACCCTTTGACATTCCAAGCATTTAGCTATGTATTCAACAATCTCCATCTTCATGCCGTGCCAATAATATTGGCTCTTGATTGCTGAAACTGTTTTTTGATATCTTGGGTGTCCTGCATAAGGCACATTATGCATCTCTGTTAAAATCAAACTCCTCAATTCTAGAGAATTTGGTACATAAAATCTATTTTTGTACAAGAGAATTCCATCAATTCCCAATTCATAATCTTCTGTTTTCTGCTGCGTTGTACCTTGATGCAATTTTGTTACCAATTCCATGTACTGCAAATCTACTTTTGCAGCTTCCAAAATTCTGCCTTTAATATCCGTTTGATACATGCTAATGGTTGTAGCATGCAGTTCATGCACTCTCTTGCTGAGTGCATCAACCACTTTGTTCTCCTTTCCTTTGATGTGCTTGATATCAAAGTCATACTCACAGAGGAATTTCGACCATCTACTCTGCCTAACATTCAAAGTAGGTTAATCAAACAAATATTTTAGACCTTTATGGTCTTTCCTTAGCTCAAACCTCTTTCCCATGAGGTAGTTCCTCCACTTCTTCAAAGCCTGAACTATGGCTGCCAATTCCAAATCATGAGTGGCATAGAGTCTTTCGTGCTCTTTCAATTTTCTGGACTTGAAACATATCACAAACCCATTATGGCTAAGGAATCCACCAATTACTTCTTTTCACGCATCTATGCAAACCATGAAATCTTCATTCGGATATGCGATCTTCAGAATTGGAGCACTGGTTATCCACTGCTTCAATTGCTTGAAAATATTTTCACATTCTTCTGTCCATTGAAGCTTCTTCCCCTTCCTTTGTAAGGAAGTGATGGGGTGAGCTATTCTCGAAAACCCTGCAATGAACCTTCTATAGTAGCCATACAGACCCATGAAGGATTTGACTTCTGTCAAATTATTAGGTGCTTCCCACCCTTTAATGGCCTCAATCTTTTCAGGGTCCACTGCTATCCTTTCTTCAGATATGATATGCCCCAAATAGTGAATTCTTTTTTGATAAAATGAGCACTTGCTCAATTTGACATATAGTTGATGCTCCGTTAGCACTTGCAACACCATCCTCAAATGATGCTCATGCTCTTCCTCTGACTTGGAATATATAAGGATGTCATCTAAAGAGACAATGACAAACTTGTCTAAATATTCCCGGAAACATCCCAGAAACACCATTCATTAAGAACATGAAAACAACGGGTGCATTTGATAACCCAAATGTCACCACTGTGAAATCATAATGACCATACCTTGTCCTGAAGGTGGTCTTGTTGATATATTCCTCTTTAATCCTTACCTGATGGTATCCTGACTTGAGATCTATCTTTGAAAATATATTTTCATCCTTCAATTGATCAAAGAGATCATCAATCCTTGGCAGAGGATACTTTTTCTTTATAGTTACTTTATTCAACTGTCTGAAGTCGATGCACAATCTCAATGTGCCATATTTCTTCTTCATGAACAAGACTGGGGCACCCCAAGGTGACACACTTGGGCGTATATACCCCTTCTTCAAAAGTTCTTCAAGATGGATTTTCAATTCCTTCAACTCTGGTGTACTCATTCTGTAAGGAGTCTTTGATACTGGAGTTTCTCTGGGCATCAAATTAATAGAGAAATCAATATCTCTCTTTGGGGGTAATCCTGGTACCTCCTTGAACACATCTTCAAAATCTTCCAGGACCGCATGATCTTCCAAATTTGGCACCTTATCCTTAGATGCTTCCTCCATATGGGCTACAAATATTTGACAGCCTTTCCTGTAGCATTTCTTCAGCTGCATTGCTGAGATTTCCCAGACAGTAACTGCCCTGGGAATTCCTTGGACTTTTTTTTGATTTCCTTTCTCATTCAAGCAAGTGAATGCCTTGTTACGATAGTCTAAGATGGAATGGTTTTGGTATAACCAATCCATACCAATTAGGAATTCATAAAATCCCAAAGGCAAGATGTTCAAATCTGCCTTGGTACACAGTCCATTCATGCCCACTTGACATGATTTAACCAATTCAATAACTTTCCTCTTGGATCATGTAGCCAACTGTACCAACCAAGATTTCCCATGCTTGCTTCTTGTAAAAATAAATATTTCCACTACCGTAGGGTCTATATAGTTATGACTAGCCCCCAAATCAATTAAAATTTTAAATGCATGGTTATTGATCATACCTTAAACTTCAATCATGTGTGATTGAAACTCAACTTGCTTGTTGTCCAGGGATGCGTAGATCCTTTGTACTCTTCTGCCCATGTCCTCCACTATTTCTTCTTGTTGTACATTGTGGAAAACTCTTACCTTGTCACTTTTGTGAGGACAATCTCTATACTTGTGGTCTCCTTTACAACTCCAACATTGAATGGGTGTCTTCCTTGACCTTTTCCCTCCTACCTCAACCATTCTATGCTCTCTAAAAGATGGTTGTCCTTGAGGATTGTTTCTAAAAAATGGAGGCTTGTTTCCCTTCTTCCTCTGTTCCTTCTTGAACTTCTTCTTGTCTTCCCAAGCCTTCTAGAAAGAAGGCTTTCTTTTTTGCTGATCATATAAGCATTTTTATCTCCTTATAGTTTCTTCCAGAGTCTTGGGATCATCATATTGGATTTTATCATTGATGAAAGATGGAAGACCACTTAGGTACCTCTGAATCTTCATTGTCTCATCCTTGATGAAGGAGACATACTTAAACATCTCTAAGAATCTCTTTTCGTATTCATCAATAACCATGCTGCCTAGTTTAAGTTCAAAGAACTCTTTCATATTTCTGTCATAATACCTCTTGGTCAATTATTTCTTCTCAAAATGCCTCTTGAAATCCTTCAAAGTCACATTTTTCTCCCTGAGGTGTTGTACTTGTACCAACTGATCCCACCACATGGATGCTTTTCCTTTAAGTTGGTATATGACAATTCTTCCTTCTGCATGAGAAGAATACTTGCACAATTGAAATAATTTCTCATTCCCAACAACCATGTCTCTACATCTTCATATTTCTTGTGCTCCCCATCAAACGTAGGAGGTTTGATTTTTTTCATTTCCCCTAATAGCTCATCCTCCCCAAACCTCTTATGCTTCCTAATAGGGGATGGACTTGAGCTACCATGTGCTCTCTTATTGGAATGCCTCGGGGAGTGTTGGTGATGTTGTCTATCACCTTTTGTTCTTCTATGACTCCCTGATTTGCTTGAGCCACTCTCCTTATCCAATTTCTTTTCTATTCTTTCCAGGCTCTGCATCAACTTTATGTTGAATTCTCCCTGTTGCTCCCTGGATTTCATGAGATTTTTGTTATATTCTCAGTGAGTATGGACATATTTCTGCAACTTTTCAATGATTTTCATCATGTTTCCTTCTTTATCTATCTCTTCTCCATGCCCATTGGAGTTCAATCCTTCAAATCCTAAATGGACATCCATTCCTCTAACTTCATTTTCCGAATTGTAAACACCCCGTGCCTTCCCCATTTCTCTACACTACGTGACAATTTGGTTTGGTTTTGACAATCATTAACTTTGCAAATGTGCAGTCAATCGAGTTTTGTCAGACTATCGGATTTTAATAATTTTCTAGAATAAACCAATCTGATTCAAAAAAAACAATATTAGATTCCATTTTTTGCAGGTCTTGGTTGGTCAAGAACCCATCAGGCTTCAATCTCTAAGCCCAATTCTGTTCTGCAACAAAATATCGGGTGCTAGCCCCTTTTTCTTCAGCCCTTGGTTCACATGTGACCAAGGCTGTGACTCAACGCTTATGATTTGGGTGCTTATCCAGAGCTCTACAACTTTAGGCTCCGAGCTTCGAAGGTTTCCAAAACACTTCCCAACAAATATCTCAGAGTGTTGGATTGACAAACTCATGAAGTAGTGTGGATCAATGGTCCACTTGTCTCAACGTCTATGTTGGCATACTTATAGACATAAGGAAATGTGTGCGTTTTTGTCATTGATGGCGCAGATCAGTGTGATCAACATCGCAACCATAATGGTATGGAAATGACAAGATCAACAGTGAAGAGAAACATTGATCATTGGATCTCATTTAGAATTCCCGATGACCGTCAGATCTGAATTCAGATAGGAGGAGCGCGCAGTAGAAGAGAACAGATATCAGGCGTAAGATCTGAGCTTGAAGACTGACCGTCGTTGGATCCAGAAGAAGGAGCATGATTTTTACATGAAAGATGAAGTGGGCTTACAAAGTCCCGAAAGCATGAGGACCGTCCATCTTCAAGAAGGACACATGGAGAGCATCTAGAATTTCGCTGACTTACACATTGGAAGAGTCAACAAAGCATGGTGTGGGAACTCATGATATGCGATATCCCAAAATAATCTGGGCCGTCAGATTGAGGATTGATCTGAACCCTTGGATCGAGGGTCGTGGACCATTGGATGCAGACTACACATGGCGAGAGGTCAACTTTTCATTGACTGGAAAGTCAAAGGAAGGAGGAGCTCTATCCTTTCAAATCGCGAAACTGTGATTCAATCTGAGTCGTTGATCAAGGGAGAGAATGGACCGTTGATATGGATCCATTTTGAAGTTTCAGATACCGGGTGTTGGAGGAGTCAAGGAGACTCACGAAAAAATTGCGAAGCACCTTTTTGGTGTAGCTTGTGGTCACCGCCGGTGGTCACGTGAGGAGAAGAAGCTAGCGGTGCTAAGCTCCATTTCAGAGTTTTGGTGATCGTGAATTGGAGTGTCGAGACCCTTCATCACAAAAAAGCCAAAATGCGAAATCATGAAATTCAAATTCTATTTAGCACTTGGTCACAACTAGTGGGCATATGAGATAAATGCGAAATCTTGTGGATTTCATCCAATGGTGCTGGTTAATTGGGAATCTAATCGAAGGGCTAATGTTTCTCTTCACGGTTAATTGTTCAGTTACGATTCGGTTAGCAGAACTGAATCATGGTTCTTGGACGGTTGACGATTCAGTTGCTGAGGCATTTTTGTCCTAGGAGATTCTAGGTGTAACTGAAGGGGTTGGAGAGAATAAAATATATATGCAGTGACTGTGTGGGGTTGGATGTGCTCATGGAAAAAATGAGGTAAACTAGGAGAAAGGAAAATCGCAGAATGCACAGTGTGAGATAAAATTCAGAAATGATAAACAAAAGCTGAACATAACATAAAAAGGTGAAGAGAACAGAATGAGCATATATCAAAGAGTATGAGAAGAACAAAGAAAGAATAGATAGAAAGAGACAATAAGTAAATCCAAGTATGAACAGAGCAAAAGAATAGTGAAGCAGAGAAGATTTGCAGAACATAGAAGAAGTGGTAAGAATCGATTGACCTGTATTGTTGGTTATTCAATCATTTATGTACACTCAAGGAGGTAGGGTGGTGCTAGGGAGGACTGTGGTCTTCTGATATTCAAGTTGGTGCTTGAATATTGGAAGTTGTATCTTCCATATAGTTGTAGCTAGAAAATAGGGTGGCAGGGTGGTGCTAGGAAAAACACATAATTTTTATGTATGCAAGTTGGTGCTTGTATAAGTCTAGTTGGTGCTGGAACAATTAGGGAGTTGATGCTTCCTTCTAGTGGGTGCTAGATAAGTAAGAGTTTTGGTGCTCTTAGCAAGTTGGATCTTGCAAAATAGAGGTAGTAGCCTCACTTTGAGTTGGTGCTCAAATATAGATGATGTACATAACTTAAAAGACTGCCTTTCATTCAAAGAAGAAGAGGTTTTATCCCTTTATGGGTTTCCACGTGAAAAACTGTCTCTGTGTATATATTATGTGTGACTGCTGTTCTTTATTTATGTTGTTCATATCTTGTATAATATTGATGATCACTTGGAAGAGATTAAAAATTATTTGAATAAGTCATATATCATTTAAGCTCAGTAACAACTGATTCACCCCCCCCCCTTAGTTGTCTTAGTAATTTCAACAATTGGTATCAAAGCGGGTTCATTTTATTTAAAGGTAGATCTGTAAGCTTAAACATGACAAGTCATGAAGGGACTTCAACCAGTAAGCCTCCTCTATTTGATGGAACAAATTTTGCCTTCTGGAAGGTTAGAATGAGAACATACATAATGGCCTTAGGTGCTGATGTTTGGGATGTAGTAGAGACTGGATATACAAAACCCGTTGTGCTAACTTCCAAGGATGATAAGTTAAAATTTAGCTTCAATGCTAAGGGAATGAATGCTATCTTGAATGGACTTGCTGAAGCTGAGTTTGTAAAGGTGATGCATCTTGAAACTACCGAAGCAATGTGGGATAAACTTATTAGCAGTTATGAAGGAAATGAGAAAGTAAAATATGGAAAACTTCAAACATATAGATTGAAATTTGAACAACTAAAGATGAATGAAGATGAAACAGTTAGCAAGTATTTTTTAAGAGTGGAGGAGCTTGTGAATGCCATGAAGGGTCTTGGTGAGAAAATTGAAGAATCATTTTTAGTTCAGAAGATTTTAAGATCTCTGCTTGATAAATTTAATCCAAAAGTATCTGCAATAGAAGAATTAAATGATCTTAAAAATCCATCCATTGATCAACTCCTAGGAACTCTAACTGCATATGAAATGATAATTAGCAAAGATAAATCCATTACTAGAGAAGCATCTTTCAAAATAGACAAGAATACTGATTCATAATTAGATGATATTGAAGAAACATTTGTGAGAAGGTTAAAGAAAGGATCAAGAAAATATCAAAGCAAGCTCCCCTTCAAATGCTTTAACCGTGGTAAGATAGGTCATTTTGCATCTAAGTGTCCTCACCAGAAAAAGGACCAAAAATCCGATGATGAAAATAAATACAAATTTAATAAATATAGTAAAAATAAAAGTTTGTGTGCAAACAATGACAATTCCTCAGAAGACATAGATAACGATTCATCATGTGAAGACAAAGTGAATGATTTTATGCTTATGGCCATGGGAGATCTTGATGATGAACAAACAAGAGGTGAAATGGATGACAAAGAAGCTGTGGTGGATATGGAAGGTGAATTAATCAGTGCTTTGGAAGAAATTGACAGACTCAGATTTAAGAAGAGAAAACAAAAACAATTGTTGATGCAGTTTAAAATGAATGGTAAAAAACATGATGAAGACTTTTCTCTACTAAAATTTGAGTTAGAAGAGGCAAAGAAAATAGAGGACATTCTGAAACAACAATTATCAGAAAAAAAAAGCGAGATGTGAAACCTTAGAAGAAGAGATAGTAAAAACCAGAAAAGAGATGGAGAAGGTTAAGGCATTGTATCACCAAAATCTGTCAAGTATTAAAGCATCAGAATTATTAACCTCCATTCTAAATCAACAAAGGATTCCAAAGTTGAAAGTTGGCTTGGGATATGAAGAAGGATCAAGTAGTGATCATGCAAGTAATATAGAACCCACCAAGTTTGTCAAATCTACAATCATTGACAACAACCACTCTGCATAAACAAAGAAATAAAATCAACCACCAAGAAGGAATGAAAGAAAAAGTACTAGAACCAAATTTGTAGATCATAGAAATTATTAGCATGGAAGAAATCAACCCGCTCAAAGAAGATAGTCTTTTTCCAGGTACAAAGGATTTTTCTATGGACATTGTTTTTTCTGTTCTAACTATGGTCACAAAGATATAACTTGTTCTTTAAGATGTAGATATGAGAAAACAAGTTATTCAAGGAATAGTTATCTGCCAAAACAAAGATTGATACAACCAAGTAAAAAACAACCAAAGACTATAAATCGTATGATGGATGGGAGAAGGACATAGGTGAAACATAACAACAATTATGACCATAACAATCATTATGATCTTCTATTCAGTGAACCATAATGTTATAACTGCCATAATTATGGATATAAAGTTTCAGACTATTGCTTTAAGAACTATAGTGTTATCAGCCCAAAGACAAAAGAATCCCTGGTATATTGATAGTGGATGTTCCAAACATATGAATTGAGACAAAAGTAATTTTCTAACTCTAAGTGAAAACAAATCAGGGAATGTAAATTTTGGAAACAATGCGCCAGGAAAAATAAAAGGTAAAGGAATGGTAAGATTGAGTAATGGAAAAAGAAAAGCTCAAGATGTGTTGTTTGTAGATGGTTTGAAACATAATATACTAAGCATCAGTCAAGTTTGTGACAGAGGATGTGAAGTTGTTTTTACTTCTAAAGATTGTAAAATAAAGTTTGTGAATTCAAGACAACTGGTTGCAAAAGGGATAAGAACATACAACAATATCTATGTGTTAAAATAAGAAAAAGAAGAATGCCACTTAAGCAAGTATGATGAAAGTTGGCTATGGCATAGAAGACTTGGACACCTAAATTTTGATCATATAATCAAGCTTAGAAACAATGGAGCAATAAAATATCTTCCAAATATATCAAAGCCATATGATTCTATTTATAAACCTTACCAGATAAGAAAGATTACTCGGGCACAATTCAAATCTAAAAAATTTCCTTCAGCAGAAAAATCTCTCCAGTTAGTACATATGGATTTATGTGGACCATCAAGAAAAGAAGATATAGGGAAAGAAAACTATTTTATGTTGATTATTGATGATTATTCTAGACTAACGCAGGTTTCCTTTTTGAAGGAAAAATCTGAAGCATTTGAAAAATTCAAAGTGTTTAAGGCTCTGAATGAGAATCAAACAGGAAAAATATTGAAGGTAGTAAGGTCTGATAGAGGAAGAGAGTTTAGTTCATGGAACTTCAAAGAGTTCTATGATGAGTATGGAATCAAACAAGAATACACTATTCCAAGGACTCCACAACAAAATGGAGTAGTTGAGAGGAAGAATAGATCAGTTCAGCAGATGGCAAGATCAATGATGAATGAAAATAATATTGCTTAAGCATATTGGGTGGAAGCAATTCATACACCTATTCATATCCTGAACAAATCTCATCTCAGGCCACACAGTGACAAGATTCCTTATGAACTATGGTTTGGAAGACCTGCTTCAATCAAGCATTTTAAAGTCTTTGGGGGTAAATGTTATATTAAGAATAATGATGAAAATATTGGCAAATATGATGACAGGGATGATGAAGGTATCTTCTTAGGTTATGCTACAAATATTAAAGGGTACATATGTTACAATAAGAGGCAGCATAAATTGGTTGATTGTATCGACATAAAAGTTGATGAAGAAATCTCGGTCAGAAATGTAAGCAGTGTTGAACCAAGCACAAAATATATAGTTGAAGATGAAGATCAGAAAGGGAAAAATCTGAATCAGATGAAGATACGAATACTCAGGCTGACACAAATCAACAGAAAGAAACAAAATCACCTCTCAGAATTGTTAGAAAGAATCATCCTAAAAATCAGATAATTGGAGATATAAACAAAGGAGTTCAGACAAGAACAAAATTAGTTAAAGACACATAACAATATCAAATTGCTTTTCTATCTATGATTGAACCTAAATTTTTTGATGAAGCCAACAACCATGATGATTAGATTAGAGCTATGAATGAAGAGCTTGATCATATTGAAAAGAACAATACTTGGGATATTGTTCCTAGACCTGAAGATAAGAATGTAATAGGTTCCAAATGGGTGTTCAATAATAAAATGAATGAAAAAGGACAATTTGTTAGAAATAAAGCCAGATTGGTCTGTAAAGGGTATGCATAAGTTGAAGGTCAGAATTTTGATGAAACCTTTGCTCCAGTGGCAATATTGGAAGCCATCAAAATGTTTCTTGCATACTCATGTCATAAGAACTTTAAAGTGTATAATATGCATGTTAAGTCATCATTTCTTAATGGAGATCTAGAGGAAGAAGTATATATGGAACAACCTGAAGGATTCTCATTGACAGGTAATCCTGATTATGTCTGCAAGTTGAACAAGGATTTATATGGACTGAAACAAGAACCACAAGCTTGGTACTATAGAATGGACAAATTTTTACAAGATAAAGGGTTCAAGAAAGGTACTATTGACAACAATCTCTACATTAAGTCTGAAGGTGATAATTTACTAGTTGTTTTGTTCCATGTAGATGATATTATTTTTGGTTGTACTAATGAATCCTCTATCCAATGGTTTTTTAAATCTATGCAAACAGAGTTTGAGATGTCCATGATAGGAGAACTATCATAATTTCTTGGTTTATAAGTAAATCAGAGTTCTGCAGGAATATTTATCTCTCAAGAAAAATATTTCAAAGAGATGTTGAAGAAATTTCAGATGGAATATTCTTCCTTTGTTAGTAAACCTATGGTGGTTGGTTGAAAACTTAGTAAAGATGATATTTCACCTGATGTTGATCAAAGGAAATATCTATCAATGATAGGTAGTCTTGTGTACACAACATCACGTCCTGATATAATGCAAGTTGTTGGAATGGTAGGTTGTTATTGTTGAAATTACTAAGACAACTAAGAGGGGGGGGGGTGAATTAGTTGTTATTGTGTTTAAACAATTTTAAGTCTATTAAAACATTCTTAATCTTTCTTCAAGTGATCATCAATATTATACAACATATGGACAACATAAATAATGAGCATCAGTGACACATAAGATATACATAGAGACAGATTTTCATGAGGAAACCCATAAAGGGAGAAAACCTCTTCTTCTTCGAAATGATAGGTAATCTTTTAAGTTCTGTACATCATCTATAATTGAGAACCAAATCAATGTGAGGCTACTACCTCTGTTTTACAAGCTCCAACTTGTTTGAGAGCACCAACTCTCTGGTTTCTCTAGCACCCACTAGAAGGAAGCACCAACTCGCTAAGAGTTCTAGCACCAATTGGATGGAAGCATCAACTTCCTAAGAGTTCCAACACCAACTGGATGGAAGCACCAACTTTCGGTTACAAAGGCACTGACCTGTATATCAGAGAACCAATGTTCTCCCTTGCACCATCCTGCCACCCTAGTTTCTCTGGCTGCAACCAGATGGAAGCTACAACTCCCTGTGTTCAAGCACCCACTTGAACCTCCGAGGACAATAGTCATCCATAGCACCTCCCAACCACCCTATTTATAAATAAATGATTGAATAACCAACAACAAAGATAAATCGATTCTTACCACTTCTTCTCTATTCTGTAAATCTGGTTTGCTTCTAACTGTTCTTCAATTCTTCTCTTCCTCTGTCTATTCTGCAATTCTGCTTTGCTTCAAGCTGTTTTGCAATTTTTCTCTTGCTTCTGTCTATCCCTCATATGTTACTCATCTCTGAGTTTTATCTCACACTACACATACTGTCAGTCTCACACTGCACATACTGTAATTTTCCCTTTCTTACAGCTCAACTCATTTTTCATTCAGAACAACCAACCTCACACAATTACTGCATGTTTCTTGTAACCACATCCTCTACAGTTACACCTCGAATCGTCTTGGGAAAAAATGCACAACAACTAAATCACCAACCATCCATGAACCATGATTCAATTTTTCTAACTGAATCGTAACTGAATAATTAACTGTGAAGTGAAACAGTATCCCTCCGATCATATTCAAATTCACCTGCACCATTGGATTAAATCCACAGGGTCTTGAGTTTATCCCATATACCCACTGGCTGTGACCGAGCGCTAAACAAAATTTGAATTTTGTGATCTCGCATTTTAGCATTCCTGTGAGGAAGGGTCTTGACACTCCAAGTCATGATCGTTGAGACTTTGAGATGACGCTTAGCACCGCTAGCTTCTTCCCCTCACGTGACCACCGATGACGACCACAGGCTGCGCCAAAAGGTGCTTCGTATTTCGTGAACTTATGAACTTCATCAAGCCTGATCAATGATCGAGATCTCCAATGATCCGATGGTCCAAATCTCATCGTGATATCACATATTGTGATTACTGTGATGAAGAGTCTTGATACTCCAAGTTGCGATCACCGAGACTCTTAGATGGAGCTTAACACCGCTAGCTTCTTCCTCCATCTTCCGCAGATGTAACCACTGGCTGTAACCATAGCCTTATTCGAAAATGCATTTTGCACTTTTGTGTCTCAGGTATTTTGTGATGAGTCCTCTTGACTCTCCATGTCATGAACTCCGAGATAGAGCTTGGCTTCTCTATCTCTTCTCTCCTGCTCTCGACAATGTGACGATGAGATATGACCACTCGCCAATCAAATAAGCACTTTGATCCTTTGACTTTTCAGTCATCAAAATGATGATCTTTCACCATGTGTCCTCTGAATCCAATGATCCACAACTATCCTCGATGGACGACCATGATTCCTTCACAATTTTGGAGAGTTGGATGACTCTTGGTCTTATCTGCCTTGCAACTTCACCATATCTAATGGTTGTTGGACCTTCGTAATTAATCCATATCTTATGGCCTAGATCTTATTGTGATTTCACATATCGTGAGTTGGGAGGTTAGAGAAATTCCTTCCTTTGACCTTTCAGTTAGCGAAATCCTGATCTGTAACCACGTGTCCTTCCCGAAGATGGACGGTCCTCCTGCTTTCGGGATTTTGTAAGCCCGCTTCACCTTGCACTTTAAAGAACATGCATGTTCTCCTAGATCCAATGCTGGTTGGACCTTGGGATTAGATTTGATGCATGAGATCTGTTCTCTTCTATTGCACACTCCTCCTATCTGAATTCAGATGTAACAGTCATTGGGAAATCTAAATGGGATCCAACGATCACAGTTTCTCTTCACTGTTTGAACTTGCCATTGCCATGCCATTATCACTACGCTGCTGATCATGGCCTTTGCCATCAATGAAAAACATGCATACTCTACCTCTATCTGAAAACATGCCAACAATCTCCCCCTTTGGCATTGATGGAAACCCCTTGAAGAACATCCAACTATACCACTGTAGCATCCTTGAAATTACCACACTTTCTCCCCCTTTGACATCAATGTCAAAGAAGAAACATGCTCCCCCTGAGCTGTTGCAGTACATAATCCCCCTGTCAACTATGAGCAGTTAGAAATACAATAGATATTCAATAAGTATCCCCCTTGACTAGGTGAACAGATTAGACGAAAGAAGTTATAACCCCCAACTTTTGACGAAGATATCCAAAAGGAGTCACTGCTAACAGATTAGTAAATATATCAACTATCTGTTCTGTGGAAGGAATATAATTCAGCTAAACAACTATGTTTGTGACTTGTTATCTGAGAAAATGGTATTTTATTGGGATATTCTTAGTCTTGGAATGAAGAATATGAATCTTGGAGACACTAATGGCACTAGTGTTATCACAGTGAATTGTAATCGGATCAATATAGTTTACCTTCAAATCTGCAAGAGTTTGGATCATCCACAAAATCTGAGTACAGAAAGTAGCAGCAGTAATGTACTCTGCTTCTGTAGTCGATAAGGAAATAGATCCCTACTTCTTACTAAGCCATGCTACCAACGAGTCACCCAGGAAGAATGCACCTCCACTGGTGCTCTTTCTCTCATCCACACAATTTGCCCAATCTACATTTGAATAAGAAATTAATTGAAAATTCTGATTTCTGGGATACCACAGACCATAAGTCATTGTTCCCTTCAAGTATTTGAATATCTTTGTGACAACTACCAATGACTTTGTTTAGGAGCATACTGATAATGACCTACCATTCCAACAACTTGCATTATATCAGGACGGGATGCTGTGATGTACATAAGACTGCCTATCATAGAGCGATATGTCCTTTGATCAACATCCGGTGAAATATCATCTTTACTGAGATTGCAACCAACCACCATAGGTGTGCTAATAGGAGAGGGATCCTCCAACTGAAATTTATTCAACATCTCTTTCAAATATTTTTCTTGAGAGATAAATATTTCTGCAGAACTCTGATTTACTTGTAAACCAAGAAAATATGATAGTTCTCCTATCATGGACATCTCAAATTCTGTTTGCATAGAGTTAGCAAACCACTGGACAGATGATTCATTAGTACAACCAAAAATAATATCATCTACATAAACCAAAACAACTAGTAAATTATCACC
>ML789070.1:611296-651560 GCA_009831015.1 Picea engelmannii | reverse complement strand
GGGGGGGGGTGAATCAGTTGTTATTGTGCTTAAAATTTTTTAAGTCTATTAAAAAATTCTTAATATTTCTTCAAGTGATCATCAATATTATACAACATATGGACAACATAAATAATGATCATCAATCACACATAATATATACACAGAGACAAATTTTCACGAGGAAACCCATAAAGGGAGAAAACCTCTTCTTCTTCAAAATGATAGGCAGTCTTTTAATTTCTATACATCATCTATAATTGAGCACCAACTCAATGTGAGGCTACTACCTCTATTTTCCAAGCTCCAACTTGTTTGAAAGAACCAACTCTCTGGTTTCTCTAGCACCCACTAGAAGGAAGCACCAACTCCCTAAGAGTTCCAACACCAACTAGATGGAAACACCAACTTCCTAAGAGTTCCAGCACCAACTGGATGGAAGCACCAACTTCTAGTTACACAGGCACCAACCTGTATATCAGAGAACCAATGTTCTCCCTTATACCACCCTACCACTCTGGTTTCTCTGGCTGCAACTAGATGGAAGCTACAACTCCCCGTGTTCAAGCATGTTTGCACGCTTTTCGTCGACTTGGTGAGAAAATAGAGGGTGCTTGCATGCCCAGTTGGGTCTTGCTAAGCATGACAGCTGTAGAGGAAAGAGTTAGAGAAAGAAAAACAAAACTATAAGAAAGAATTAAATTAAAACAAACTAAAACTATGAGCATATGGATAAAGAAATAACAAACACAAAAACACCAATATCACCAATGTTTTTGGGATGATCTATTGATGAAATCAAAGCACAATGAAGAAAGGGGACTATGAGTCCCTTATTTCTCCAATGGAAGGCTCTTGAGGCCCTCACAAACTTGCTCTCCTTACAATAAGAAAATGAGAATGATGGTGAAAGAACTCCAAGCACATCCACTCAATGGAGAGGTGGATAGCTCAATGAAATGGTGCTAATGTGCTATTGCCAAGGAGTGAGTCCTTAAAACAATCTAAGCAGCATAACATTACATGAAATTCCTTGAGAAAATGATGTTTCTTCATGGCTTTTTATAGCATAGCATTGGGTGATTATGTAACTCCTTTAAAGTGTGAAAAGGGGCTCTTTAGGGCTTCATTAGGTCTTTGACCAGCCTACCATGCGGATTCATCTCAGATTTGAGGGTCAAATCGGCTTGGGAGATGATGCATAAGTGGTTGGGAGGCTGACCAATTCAATAAATGCGTCGCTTAGCAGGTGCGCGGGTTTTTGTGCCCACAACCGCGCATCGTGCGCGTATGCGCGCATGGTACGTTTCTGTTCCGTGCATGTGCACGCGCACCAAGCTTCTGTAAAGCGCCCTTCAATTTTTGGTTACTTTGTATAGTTTTTGACCTTTTTGAAATGCTGTGAAATTAATTCAATGCCATGAATGACTTCATTACTGTTTGACGATGCCGAGTTCTTGTCGCCATGTGCGGACGAAATTTCAGTGATAACAGATGCCCCCTAATGGATGACGTTAGGAGCATACATATAGTCGAAATCCATCAATGTTTCTTCTACTGAGAATGTTGTTGTAAGAGAGAGCAATAGTGGGACCATGCAGAGCAATCCTTTGGAGAAGAAAGGAACCGGTAGAACCCGACCTTCCAGAAGGTGCGTAACAATATACAACTGTGTACAAACGAGGCGGGCATGCCCCATGCTCGTGTTATGTAACTCTGAAAAAAAAAGATGACGGAAGTGTTGGTGTAGATAACTGCAGCGCCCTCGGGGGAGGTGATGATAAAGGCATAAGACAATTCTGCAAAGGAATATACTTTGGACAATAGGTAATGATCACGGTAATAAGCAGCGGCGATGATGTGGGCATTGATGGCCCTACCAGGTTTAGAGGTCTTCGACAAATGATAAAAAGAACTGCAATAGTCAAAAAGTAAGACCCACCATAACATGAGAAAGTGTTGGCGTCGAATGTTATGGGGGCCAACGACAGCAGGGAGAAATGGTGTTTCACCCTATGCCGTCCGAGATCTCTCATTAAATGGAGAATGAGAATCAAGATACTGTCGCCCTTCTGGAAAAAGTGTGCTGCTATTGACAAAAGGGGAACACGACTCCTAGAAGCAAAGGGCTTCATAGAATCTACTGAGGTGAGGAAGTGGCAGAGGTACATGGATGAAGTCCAAAAGTGGGGAGACTCAAGACTGCCCTTGGTGGGAGAGTATATGATATAATGAGTGGCCGCAACCGTGTGACAAGGTCGAGTGTCAGGGGGATGCAAAGACCGAGGATAAGTTGTGCCAGAGGTGGAAAAAGGTGAAAAAATTCAGAGGGTAGAGGTAAGTGACCTGTGGAGTACTCTGAAGAGATGGACAATGCCGACAAGGGTAGATGAGAAGAAATTCTCCAACCAAGGGTGACATGGGTTGCGTGTGGCCAAAAAGGAAGCAAGTCGCCAACGGTGACGACAAAAGAAAATGTAATGACTGGAAATAAAGGCGTTTGTACAATAAATAATGAATAATTTTTGGGGAGAAATGTACAAATACAGAAGCAGGTGCCCTAGTGTGAAATGCGTGCCCTAGGGAAGGCAGAATTTGCTTGGAAAACTGATGAAGGGTGGGGGCTCCATTGGTGAGTTTCTGTATGAGGTCAGTGAAATGAGGGTAGGTTCACAGATGGGCAAACTGATTGTGGATGAAATGGAGGGTTCATGATACTGCGGAGGTGCAGGTAAAAAAAATAGAACCGTAAAGAGATAATCTGGGAGTCCAGGTGGGAAAGCTAGCAAAATGAGGAGAAAGAGTATGTGGCTGATTCACGACATGATGAAAGACTATTGAGACTCCCATCCCTAAAGGGTAATGAAGAACAACATGAGTGTCAAAAAGTGCCAATAGGTGCTATGAATGGGACAACTCATGCGGGTAAGAATGCTACCGGGTAACAGTACCGAAAATGCAAATGGAGGTGTGGGTACTGCAGAGCCAGACGTGAGGATCCTAAAGGCCAATATTAGAGGGTGTGACTGGAAATGTAAATGCAATATAGTGGGAGAGACTACATGCCAGTGCTAAATATATACCTAAAGAGATGATGTTGATGATTGATGAGCAAGTACCTGCGCACATAACAACCAAATACCCAAAGTGAACAATATCTGAAGAGAATCAAAGATATGAGAATGTATTTGACAAATGTGACAATGTGCGTGCGTACCTGACCATGATATGAAAAAAGGGCACCCTGGGGGCTCAGGATGAAAAGGGACCCAGGGACAGCTATGATGTAGGTGGCAGGATGCTGATCCCGTGGCTGAAGACAGTTTGAAAAATGGAAACCTTGGGCTCCCGGAGTGGTGAGTGGAAGTTTGGAAAAAGGGATATATATAGCTGTAGGGCCCACATTGCCACCTCATGTGTATCTGCTGCAATAGTGACTGGATGAGCAGATTTCAAAGGAGATTTGGAGATTCAGGGAGGTCAAGGCATCCGATCGACATTCTGCGAGTATCAGGTTAGTGGTCTGATCATCCTGCATAGAAATAGGTTTTCAATTTTTGGGCAGGGCTGGTACGGGGGGCCATACAGGGGTAATTAGGGGATTTTGTCTGGGGTGTGGTCCCACATGTGCGGGCGATTCGGTGGAAGGCACGCATACGTGTGCGCCTGTCCACCGGATAGACGCGCATGGGTGCATGAGAGGGGGAATTTAAGGCGCGCCCTAGGGGCGCGCCTGTGAGTTGAATAGGCGCGCATCAGTGCACACCTGTGGGTTGGACAGGGACACACTTGTGCGTGCCTGTATGATGAACAGGCATGCTCAAGAGTGTGCATGTGTAGTGAACAGGCGTGCATATATGCGCGTCTGTATAGTGAACAGGTGCGCATGTGTGCGTGCCTGTGGGTGAAAAAAAACCGCGCCTTTGAGGCAAGGTTTAAGGGTAAAAAACGAGTCTGTTTGATGTTGTTGATGGGTATCTGAACTGATATAGGACTCTATGTTGATTGCAGGTGGCCAGCAGAGATGATGCCAGTGTGGTGGCAAGAGCGAGACTGGGCCCAGCTGTGAGAGGCTGTGGCCATTGAGGGGCCTGAGGTGAGGGCGACTTTAGCAACCTGCGGGTTGCTAAAGTTCTTTGAGTGCCTGTTGATATGGGCACATGAGTACTTACTGCAGTTCCTGCTCTAGATGTGGAGTCCGGAGCTGCATTGCTTCCTCGTGCAAGGAGAGCATATCCCCTTCACTGCGGTGGAGGATGTTTATTTTCTAACTAGGCTCCCCTTTCGGGGAACGCCCCTACCGGTGGAGCCGGTACTACCCAGGGCCATGCCGCTGGCTGAGATTGGCCAGAGATATTTCTCAGGCCGGGACTTCATGTCTGGGATTGTCGTGAGCATCAGTGCAATCGAATCCCTAGCTCATCGCTATATAGCAGTGATGATTGTACGAGTATATGGGTCACTGGCGACCCAACCTATTAGTGGTGGCCAACTGTTGGTGCTGGAGAGAGTATTGGATGGCGAGCAGTTCGCTTGGGGACTGACGCTGCATGCGAGGATGGTGACACAGTTGGACCACTGTCGGTCCACTGATGGAGGAGAGTTTTCTTTCGGGTCCATATTAGTGGACTGGTTTTTGGAGAGGGTGCCGATGCTGCGCCCAAGGGTTCTTCTGGAGATTCCAGGGGCACGAGAGCCGCAATTGAGGTGGTGGTCTTCAGTTTTGGTTCGCCATGGTGGTGGAAAAGGTGGCCACTACTTCTCAGCAGATGCGGCATGGATTTGGCGGTAGATGGCGTAGGTAGTACTGTGGTACCCCTATGCTGGGGTTGACTTCCGGGGGGACTCGGACATGGTATTGCCTCCAGGGGAGGTTTTTGATCATCGAGGTATGTTTTTGTGATTTATGTATGTGTTTATTTTTATGTTGTTTTGTGATATAGCCGTCCATATATGATATAAATGCTGATACGATTGTTTGTTGTTGTTTTTTGCATGTGCAGATGTGGCACCTTGCGGGCGCGAGGTGGAGATGCAACGAGCGCCAGCTCGACGAGAGCCGGGGGGACGACCACAGGGAGAGAGGCGGCGACAGGAGGATGTCGTGGGTCGACCAGCAGAGCCCGAGAGGGCAGCAAGGCAACGCCATTTTGATGACCCTGGTGCAGGGCCATCTCATGCTCCTCCGGTAGCAGCCGGAGTGGACTTTGATGATATACGCCATCATCTAGAGACGGTGTTGCAAGACGTGCCTGAGGGCATGTGGACACGGATCCAGGATGAGAGTTTCCTGGAGCAGTGTGTGGGGGTGCCGCCACCATGGCGGGCCATAGTGCGACGAGCAACAGTGCTGGCTGCGATGACGAGTGGACGCCTACCGCCTGGGCAGGAGGGTCCTGTGGGTGGTCCACCACCACCACCTGGGGCAGGTGGTGGTGGGCCACCACCTCCTCTTGAGGGAGGAGAAGGTGGTGGTGCGATAGAGGCACCATGACCGATGGATGATGTATATCTTTTTGGTTGTTTTTAGGCTGGGGAGCCAATCTTTATACCGAGGGACTATGCTAGCCTGCGGGCACATGTATTTTTTGTATGTAAACATGCGGATGGCCTGATAGGCCTTGATATATATACGAGTATACATATTTTTTGAGATCCTGATGTCGTTTACATATGTTTTTTGTTGATGATGATGTCTATTCTATCTATGTGCTGTGACAGGATTTATGAGATGTGTTATGTATGTGTAGCTTGATGTGATATATGCCAATCTAACACCATGTTAGCTATTTCATCTGTTGTTTGATTCAATTGTCTTGGAATATGTGTAAATGTAATGGAATCAAAATGTCGAGATAACAGTCTAACCTGCAGGTATTTGCGAAAGAGGCATGGATCGCGTACACGGTATACATTGTTGAGCTGGAGAATGACTAGTTGTGAGTCGAGGAAGATGCTAAGGTGGCGAATATGATGACACTGGGCGTCGGCCAGGAGGCCAATGACCGTAGTGTATTCATCTTGGTTGTTGGTTGCTGGTCCCAAACAGATGCCGCTTGAATGTAGCATTTCATGTGAGGGGGTATATAAAGCCCAAGCTGCCGAAGCGAGATTTTGTGTCCAATGGCTGGCGCCGTCGGCGTAACCAATGTGGTAGGCTGGTGGAGGAAGCATCTGTCAATAGTACAAAGGATGATTACTTCTAAGCATAAAATTTCTTGAGGTATAACCCATTGACGGGTTCCTTGAGCGAGAGGCCTTCGGGGGAGGCCAAGATGTATGTGCCTTTGGTGAGGCAATGTTGGATGATGTAAGGGCCATGCCAAAGTGATTTGAATTTTCCATGGCCAAAGGTATCATGGGCGATATCATAGGCCAGGCGAGGTTGCCTTCGCGAAATGATCGAAGGTTGACATGGTGATCAAAGGTAGCCTTGGATCATTTTTTATCTGCCTCACTGTTCTGTAAGGAAGATCGACGATCTTCATCTAGAGACTCCAAGTTTAGCAAGCGCTGCTCCATTGGAGCAGTGTCAGGTGAAAGATCGATTGCAGTGCATAGGGTGGGAATTTCGTACTTGATGGGAAGAGTTTCCTCGACCCCATGGACTAAATGAAATGGCATGAAACCTGTAGCGGTCTTTACTGCCATTCGATAAGCCCATAGCGCAGAAAATAACATATGATGCTAATTGGTTTTATGTTTATTAACCGTGCGCTGTAACATGGTCTTGAGGACTTTGTTCACTGCCTCGACCTGTCTGTTTGACTGAGGGTAATATGGTGAGGCAAACTCGTGAGAGAAGACTAAACGAGATGAGATTTCGACGAAGATCTCATTCTCGAAGTGTTTCCCATGGTCAGAAACAAGTTGGAGTGGTACTCCAAAACGGGATATGACGTGCTTAAAGAAAAAACATGCTGCAGTGTCAGCGGTGTTGTTGAAAGTGGGCATAGCTTCGGCCCATTTGGTGAAGTAATCAACGTCGACAACAATGTATTTGTGACCATTGCTGGAGGGGGGATTACAAGTCATAAAGTCGATGCCCCATTTACAAAAAGGGCCTGCAGTAATGATAAGGTAAAGAAGAGCGGGGGGAGCTCAGGCTTTGTTGGCATAGAGCTGACATTGCTCACATCATTTCACGGCATGAATGCAATCATGAAACAAGGTAGGATAAAAGTAAGTGGCTCAGATAATATTTTGAGCCATGGATATACCTGAAAGATGGCCCCCACAAGCGCCACTGTGGCAGTCGTTTAAGACTCTGTTGGCCTCATCAATAGTCAGGCAACGATGAAGAATGGTGTCGACGCCCCGTTGATATAGGATGTCTTCGATGAGGAGATAGCGGGGGGCCTGATGGCGAATACGCCGACGATCATCTTGTGATAGATGGTTACCAAACTTTTGAGTTCGTAGGTAGACAAGAAGGTCGCCATACCAAGGATCATTAGAAGCGATGTAAAAGAGATGTTCGTCAGGAAAGTCGGTGTTGATGGGGGCATTGGTGGTGTCAGAGGGGAGGGCCATGACAAGTTCGGTGAGAATGAGGGCCTTCTTACTCTTAGGGGTGGAAAAATCGAGGTCATACTCCTGAAGGATAACGATCCATCGAGCGAATTTTCCATTAACTTGTCGACGGCTGAGCAAATATTGCATAGGGTTGGAATCTACGACGACCTTGGTGGTACGAAGCAGAATGTAATGACGTAGTTTCTGGACTGCGAGGACAACAGCCAGAGAAAGCTTCTCTTCATGTTTGTACTTCAAAGGTGGTCCTGAGAGGTTCTTACTAACGTAGTAAATGAAATGTTCACGATTTTCATCTCCAAGCTAGACGAGGACGCCGACTACTGATACAGCTGATGCTGATACGTAGAGGATGTAGTCGCGATTGTAGTCAGGTGCACTAATCAAAGGTGCATTCAAAAGTGCAGATTTAAGATCGTCAAATGACTGCTGGGCGTAGTTGTCCCAATTAAAAGGGATGTTGTGACGTAGTAAGCGAAGGAAACCATGTGCGCGTATGGCGTAATCAGGAACAAAGCGTCTAAGAAAGTTAGCTTTGCCCTGTAGACTCTACAGTTGTCGTAAATTACAAGGAGGTGGAATTTCGGTGATGGCTTTGACTTTGAGGGGGTCCACGGTAATACTGCTTTGGGAAACGATAAAAACAAGGAGGCGCCCGGCGGTGACACTGAACACACACTTGAGGGGGTTCAAGCGGATGTTGTACTGGCGACACCTTTGAAAGATGATTCGTAAATCATCGAGATGCTGATTGCATTTATTGGATCGAGCTATGAGGCCGTCCAAGTATGCGAGGATGATTTTAGCCAAATCATGGAAGATGTATGTCATTGCCCGCTGGAAGGTTGCGCCGGCGTTTTTTAAGCCGAAAGGCATGACACGATATGCAAAAGTACCCCATGGGGTAGTGAATGTAGTTTTATACTGATCGGATGGGTGGATTTGAATATGGTTATAGTCAGAGAATCCGTCCATAAAGGAGAGAGCCTCGTGGCCAGCGCAGTCATCGATAATTTGATCGATGAAAGGCGTTGGAAAGTTGTCTTTGGGACATGCGTTATTGAGATCACGAAAGTATGTGAAAACGTGGATAGTGCCCTATTTTTTGTCGATGGGTACAGGGTTGGAAACCCATGAAGTGTAAGCGATGGGGTAAATAAACCCAACCGAACGTAATTTGTCAATTTCGGCTTTGATAGCCGCGACCTTGGATGGGTGTAGCGGTCGCTATTTTTGGAAAATGGGTGTGATGTCAGGCCAGGTGTCGATGCGATGCTCGACAATAGATGGGTCAAGGCCAGGCATTTCTGTGTATGACCAGGAGAAAATATCCCTATATTCTTGGAAGAGGGCTTTATATGCAACGATTTCCTGAGGAGTGCAAGCAGCTCCAACGATGATTTCTTCGACGATGCTGTTTTTAATGGAAATGTCGATTTTGATGGTGGGGGAAATGTTGGCCATATTACCTTCTTCAAAAGCGTCAGGGGTAGGAATGGGATTGTTGAACCAATCGATAGGCCCTGATGGGATAAAATCTTTGGTTTCGACTGCTTAAATGGAGTTTTGTTTAGGAGGCATGAGGGCTTCCTGTGGAAGGAAGAGTGCACGATGATGTAGTGCGTCCTAGGGAGAGTCCGGGCATTGTAGCTCTTAGAGTATTTCCTCATTGCATTGGAAATGACGGGAATATAAGGGGTCTTGAGGAGTGACCTTCGGGATGGAGTGGTTTCCCCCTGTTGGAGAAGCAGAGGGAGCAACGTTAGGTGAGGGTGAGGGTTCACTCGACATGAACCATATGTTGAAGTACTGAGGGGCACCCGTGGTGGTTGGATGGAGAGTCTCTGTAGGGGAATGAGTAGGAGAGTTGGGGGGGTTGCGGGGTAAATCCTCAGAGATGTCATTTAAGAACCATGGAGGTGTTGGGAGTGCCTCGGGCTCGGGAGAAAGGACATGAAGATCCGCTAGTGATGAGGTAAGGTCATTGGTCGTCTCTGCGGGTTGGTGAAGCAGAGTCAATTGATGTTGCCTGTATGCAAGGATCATAGGACACTGGTATGTAAAATGAGCCAATGAATCGCAGAGAGAGCAAGGGCATCTCATACGTTCATTGACTGAAGTGGTGACATAACGAATGTCAATGATATTTGTTGGAGAGGACGTAGCAGGGCGTAGGTTGTTTTGGAAGTTTTGGCGTACAACAACTAATGTCTTCCGGAAGCATGGCAGTGCTGGGCAATGATGGGTATAATGGCCATACTCTGAACAGATAGTGCAAGCAAATTTGGTCCTCAACCCTTTACTACTGGAAGGTTGGGTGATAGTAGTGGGACTAATAGTGGTGATGGTTTTTGTGGGAGTTTGATTGAGGGGAATCAAATTCCGTAATTCTAGTAGTGATGGGCAGTTGTTGGTTTGGTGACCCTCTTTCTCACATAGTGCGCAAGGTGGTGGGATGCGTGGAGGAAGTGAAGCAGTGGGCTCCTTCTTCTTTCTCCTGCCCCCAGCTGTAGCAGGGGGGGTAGGGAGTATGGGGGTAGTGGGGGTAAGGATGGGAATCTTCATGGGGAGGCCTTCCTGTGGAGGTAGGGATGGGCAATGGACCATCTCAGGTGGGTGTAAATACCACACTGGTATTGCTAACACCATATTAGGTAGTGTGAGCGTGGCGGCTACCTGAAAATATTCTATACCTGGTGGAGGGTAAAAGAAGGGAATTTGCGTGAGGGTTGGGGAACTGTCTCCCACATGAGACTATGCCCCTGAGGGGACGTGGATTCGTGGACGGTTGAGGTCGACGAGTGCGCAGGAGGCTCCGGCTGGAGTGGTTCTGCGACTATTGAGACGTCAGGAATGATGGAAGCCTCCTGAGGAGGAAGAGTATCCTCCGTCTGAGTTCCATTAGATGAGACGATGCATACTTGATTAGGGGGAAGGAGTGGTGGTGCTCCATGGTATGTCCCTAATAAGGATGGATCTTTAAAAATCCCAGGACCCATCTCGACAAGTAGATATGTGTCTTTGTTGGTGTGAATGAGAGGAAGAATGTTATCGAGGTTGGCAGAGGGTTTAGGCTCATAATGTGAGACTTGGTCGATGGTCACAATCTTTCTGTTGTGGGGGAACATGATTGTCCGAAAGATGGAAGATGCCACTGCCTTCATAGCATACATGTAGCTATGTCCGAACAAGATATTGTAATCAAGTGGGGCATTGATAACTTCTATATCAATGAGAATGGTTTTGCTTCCGAGTTCAATGGGGACATTTTGGAGGACCCCTTTACGAGATGATGGTCGTCCATCATAAGATCTTAATGTGATGGCGGAGGGTATGAGTTCCGGGGAACCAAGTTTCTGCCATACTATTTTGGACATGATTCATGTAGATGCACCTTCATCGATGATACACCGATGGATAGTGATGTTCCATATTTTTACTGGTATTTGAATAGCGACCAAGGCGGGAAGGTGAGGTTTGCAACTATCAAGATCAAAGGTGATAAGTCGAGTATCTGCCGGGTCGACTACCCTCAAGGCGGAAAGTAGTGATTTCTGTTGCGTAGGACAAGTCTGGAGGACTTCTAATACTGACATGGCAGCTGGGGATTGTGCTAAGTTGTCGACCAAGCTATAGTTGTGGGCGGCCCTAGCCTGTGGGTTGTGGACATTCCTGTGTAAGGGGATGCGAGGGGTGCGTAATGGTGGTTCGACGGAAGGGAGAGGGATCACCAACAGGGGTCCCGTCAGTGTAGGGTTTGTCTCTGGAGAGATAGTAGTAGACTCAACTGGTGTCTGATACTGACGATTCCGTGTTTTCAGAAGAATTTCTTCCTCATTGGTGAGGAGAATTGTACGCTCTGCGGGATTGTGGGGGTTGTGGTATTGTCCCACCTGAGGTGGGGGATGCTGTGTGTCCTGTTGGTTGTTTATCACACCTTGATGTGGGATAGGGTTTTGCAGCACGGTAGGAGGGGGTTGTTGCACATACTGTTGTGGTGCCCGCTGAGGGGTAGTTTGTGCAGGAGAAGGGGGAAGGCTCCCAGAGTCTTTCAACCTTTTGAAATCAACAATATGGGGGAAATGGTGAGTGTAATGACCGAAATCGCCACAAAGGGCACAAGGGAATATGGTTTTAACATTATTCCACCCTTGGTGTTTGTTATTATTTCCCCCTTGGGGGTTTTGGTTCCCTTGGTTCTGGTTGCCCCCAGTGGGTTGGTGTTGTGGGGGTTGATTCCCGCCTTGACCAGGGTTGTTATTGTTCCTGTTTCATCCTTTCTTCTTGGCATTGTTCGAAGGGTGAGTTGGATTGGCTATGTTCAACTGTTCAAAATTTTGGTATTGTTGAGCAGCGGAAGGTTGAAAAAAATTTACCCCCGCATGTGGGTGTGGGGGAGCCATGGGTTGTGGAGGACCAGGAAATGGGAAGTATGGACTTTGTGGTGGTACCGATCCATAAGGTACATAGGAAGGCATAGTTCTTTCACTAGTACTATAAGATGATGTTGAGGGAGTACCACTGTTTGTGGGAATAGGTGGATGTATGGGAGGTTCCGGTGGTGGTCCACTAATGGGTGGAGTTATGGCAACAGGATATGGCTATTGATAAGGGGGTGGGGGGTAATAAGGAGTGCCCCCATATACCAACGGGTATTGAGGTGTTCCATACATCAGTGGTGGTTGGGGTTGTGGACCATGGTGTGTGGTGGCACCTATTAGTCCGTCTGCTGAATGAGACATCCCAGGTTTGTCTTGACCAAACGACACAGGTTTTGGAAGATCAGGAAGTACTGTGTATAAGTACCTAGAATGTGCGTAGATAAGGTCATACTGTTGGGCCTTACTGATGGCTTCCTCTTCAGATTGAGGGAAGGTGGAAGTGACATCCTTTCCAAGGAGAGGGACAAGTGATCTAAGAAACAAGTCAAGGCACTGTTTCTTGGTGGTTTCTGCTTTACACAAACTATGTCACCTACGCCACTCATGAATGTGGTCAGTGATGTGGGTGGCTGAGGTCTGTTTGAATTTAGACAATAGTTCTAGACCATTGTCATGGTGGATGGGTAATTGGAAAAATGTCAAGAAGGCTTTGGCCAATGACTCAAAGGTCCCATGGGACGTTGATTTTTCTTCGACATACCATTTGGCTGATGGGCTAGTAAGTGTGCGTTGAAATAGTCACAGTCTGATGGAATCATCCATAATGCTATTGGAAGAACACCATAGATGAAAGGTCATGACATGGTTGGCGGGGTCATCCCCTTCCTTTCCTTCAAACTTTGGTATGTCTGAAGGAAGTTTTGTTGGCATTGCAGGCCATGTGGTGTCATGAAATATAGGATCATTGGTGAGCTTGGTGAGATCCGGTATGTTGAGAGAGGCCAAATATGGCATCTGTAGTGGGGTGGGAGGGTTATCTCCAGCGATAGTGTGTTGTGAACCTGACCCTTGATGGGGACTAGGTGGGTTGGTGCTCCCTCCTTGAGAGGAAGTGGGTCCCCTGCTTCCGTGTAAAGGAGAGTGAGTGAATGGATGACCTTGGGAAGTTGACCCAAGTAATGTAGAACCAAGCAAAGCTGATCCTAAGATAGTATCACTCACAGGAGTGTATGAAGGAGGTATCGATGAGCGGGTATGACCAGATACTCCCCCTAAGATAGGAGGGAGGTTGAGCAAGCGTCGTGAACGACGGGGGTTCTGTGGTTCCCCTATGATGTCAGACTAGTTGTGTGAATGTGTGCAACAAGTGGTGAGAGAAATATAGAAACAAAAAGCCTTTGCGTTGAATGTTTACACAATATATATATCCAAATCAAACAGTAATAAGATGTGCATCATACATAACATGAGAAAGAAGCATATATATGGGTAAGTGGGTTTTGTCCGCGTGGGGGAATCAAAAGAAAGCAAATGCTCGTGTCCTAGAAGACATAACGTCCTTCCTCTCAAATAGCACTGGACCTTCCAATAGTACTCAATAGTGGGGTCTGAAGTCACCGGAAGAGAAACTAGTGAAGGATGAAATAAATGGTTATAATGAGGGGTAGAGGGGGCATATCCCGAAAGAGCTGGCGATATTTCCCTATAGCCGCACAAAATCCAATCAAGGTGCAATTGCAGCCCACAATCGCCACCTGGGTAGATGTCCTAAATTTGGTCACTAGGTACCTTGGTCAAAGTGCGACATTTAGATTTTCGGCCTAAGAAATGGGTCACGGGCTGGATCCCGTCCAAGAGGTGGGTGCCTCAAGGGGGGACGCACAGAACAACTGGACCTCAGCCTTTGACCCTTCATGGGTATCTCCCTACCTTATGGTGATTGGAACACTTGACTTGGAGGATTTGAAGTTCCCTATTCGTCAACCTCTATGTTTGAAAATGTGAGAACCAGATAACGGGGAGTTATTTGGATGCCTATCCCCAAAATCCTACCTAGACTAAAAATTTCTTTTGGCACCTCCCGTGGAGGAAAACTTAGTGAGTTTTTAGAAAGTTTTTAGATGAAGTTGTTTTGTGAGGTTGGGGGTGAGAACCAACCTCGTTTGATTAAAAGTGGGAGTGGATAGTCCTGTTAAGAAAAGATGGGGTATTTTCAGAATCCCTTTGGAGGAAACTTACTTAGACCTCCATGTTTCGAGAAGAAGCTATTGTGAGTGAGAAGTGACTTTTGTGTGTGAGTGAAAGTGTACCAAATTTTAGTTAATTAGATGTCACCTTGTTGCATGTGGACGTCACTTGGTCCTTACAAGAGTTTGATTACCTAATTAGCTAGATGTCATTGGTACAACCTTGCGGAATTCAAAAGCCCTAGAAATATAGCATGTGGACATGTGGGTCCGTTACTATCCTTTAAATCCCTATGTGTGAGTTAATATAGAAAAATCATGAAACTATCCTAGATTGAACATGTGGGCATGTATGGGCCCGTTACCAACCTTTAAACTCTCCTAGTGTTTTGATCTAAGAAAGCGAAATTCTAAACACTATCCTATCTTTGTGATCTGTGGGCATGTATGGGCCCGTTACAAATTTAAGATAAGTTTGAAAAATGAAACTAAGAGGGGTCCCAAAAGGGCCTTTGTCCTCTCCTAAAGGTTTTAAATTTGTTTAAGGGAGATGAAATTGTTTTACAACCTCTTTCTGATTCTCAAGATCGCTCGAACGCGCGAGAGAAGAACATACTCAACGATTGTTACTTCAACCTCTAGTCCCAAATGTGAGTTAGATGTGATTAACATTGATGTTCACCTTAGATTGTAAATCAAAGCAAGCCATCCACGTGGCAAAAAGAAAATAAGGGAAATTGATTTTTATCCACCTAAGTGCCTATGTTTGTTTGACTATCCCCTTTATAAGATGAGGGGTCTAAGTGTGGTGCAGTATTTAGAGCATGCATAACATCATTCTCAAGAAGGAAAATGACTTTCCCCACATCCAAAGACCTTACAATGTGAAATTTAGCTCAGATGCGTGGCCCCTAGTGTAGACAGAGGTGCACAGAGCGCCTGCACACTATCAGAATTGAGACAGAAAGCGCATGCGTGCATAGAAAAAATGTTGTTCAGGCGCATGCGCGCACGATGCGCATCTGTGGGGTGGAATACCCATGCACCTGTGACAAACGACCGAGAAAGAAAAATCTGAATGGATTTCTCTCAATTCTCTTGTGAATTGACTGGTTAGCAGGTCGACCTAGGCCAGTTTGTGCACCTGCAAGTTAAACAAACTAAAAGGAAAGAAAAATAAACCCAAATGAGGGAGGAATTGATACCTTCTCCCCAATATGGTCGCCAATCTGTTTGCACCCTTTTCATCGACTTGGTGAGAAAATCGAGGGTGATTACATGCCCAGTTGGGTCTTGCTGAGCATGACAGCTGTAGAGGAAAGAGTTAGAGAAAGAAAAACAAAACTATAAGCAAGAATTAAATTAAAACAAACTAAAACTATGAGCATATGGATAAAGAAATAACAAACACAAAAAGACCAATATCACCAATGTTTTTGGGCTGATCTATTGATGAAATCAAAGAACAATGAAGAAAGGGGACTATGAGCCCCTTCTTTCTCCAATGGAAGGCTCTTGAGGCCCTCACAAACTTGCTCTCCTTATAATAAGAAAATGAGAATGATGGTGAAAGAAATCCAAGCACATCCACTCAATGGAGAGGTGGATAACTCAATGAAATGGTGCTAATGTGCTATTTCCAAGGAGTGAGTCCTTAAAACAATCTAAGCAGTATAACATTACATGAAATTCCTTGAGAAAATGATGTTTCTTCATGGATTTTTATAGCATAGCATTGGGTGATTATGTAACTCCTTTGAAGTGTGAAAAGGGGCTCTTTAGGGCTTCATTAGGTCTTTGACTAGCCTACCATGTGGATTCATCTTATATTTGAGGGTCAAATCGGCTTGGGAGCTGATCCATAAGTGGTTGGGAGGCCGACCAATTCAATAAATGCGTCGTTTAGCAGGTGCGCGGGTTTTTGCACCCACAGCCGCGCATCATGCGCATATGTGCGCATGGTACGTTTCTGTTCCATGCATGTGCACGCACACCAAGCTTCTGTAAAGCTCCTTTCAATTTTTGGTTACTTTTTATAGTTTTTGACCTTTTTGCAATGCTGTGAAATTAATTCAGTGCCATGAATGACTTCATTACTGTTTGACGATGCTGAGTTCTTGTCACCATGTGCGGACGAAATTTCAGTGATAACAAAGCACCCACTTGAACCTTTGAGGACAATAGTCCTCCCTAGCACCTCTCAACCACCCTGTTTATAAATAAATGATTGAATAACCAACAACAAAGATAAATCGATTCTTACCACTTCTTCTCCGTTCTGTAAATTTGGTCTGCTTCTAACTGTTCTTCAATTCTTCTCTTCCTCTGTCTGTTCTGCAATTCTTCTCTGCTTCAAGTTGTTCTGCAATTTTTCTCTTGCTTCTGTCTCTCCCTCATCTGTTACTCATCTTTGAGTTTTATCTCACACTGTGCATACTGTCAGTCTCACACTGCACATACTATAATTTTCCCTTTCTTACAGCTCAACTCATTTTTCATTCAGAACAACCAACCTCACATAGTTACTGCATGTTTCTTTTAACCACATCCTCTACAGTTACACCTCGAATCTTCTTGGGTAAAAACGCACAGCAACTGAATCACAAACCATCCATGAACCATGATTCGATTCTACTAACTTAATCATAACTGAATAATTAACTGTGGAGTGCAACAATAGCCCTCTGATCATATTCAAATTCATCTGCACCATTGGATTAAATCCGCAGGGTCTTGCGTTTATCCCATATACCCACTGGCTGTGATCGAGCGCTAAACAAAATTTGAATTTTGTGATATTGCATTTTGGAATTCCTGTGAGGAAGGGTCTCGACACTCCAAGTCATGATCACCGAGATTCCAAGATGAAGCTTAGCACCGCTAGCTTCTTCCCCTCACATGACCACGGTCGGTGACCACAGGCTACGCCAAAAGGTGCTTCGTATTTCACAAACTTATGAACTTCATTGAGCTTGATCAACAGTCGATATCTCCAATGATCTGACGGTCCAGATCTCATCACGATATCACATATCACAATTCCTGTGATGAAGAGTCTCGATACTCCAAGTCGCGATCACCAAGACCTTGAGATGGAGCTTAACACCACTAGCTTCTTCCTCCATCTTCCGTAGATGTAACCACTGGCTGTGACCACAACCTTATTTGAAAATGAATTTTTCACTTTTGCGTCTTAGGTATTTTGTGATGATTCCTCTCAACTCTCCATGTCACGAACTCCAAGATAGAGCTTGGATTCTCTAGCTCTGCTGTCCAACTCTCGACAATATGACCACGAGACATGACCACTCACCAATCAAACGAACACTTTGCTCTTTTGAATTTCCAGTCAGTGAAACGATGATCTTTTTCCATGTGTATTATAGATCCAACGATTCATGACTATCCTCGATGGATGACTAGGATTCCTTCACAGTTTTGGAGAGTTGGATGACTCTTGGTCTTATCTGCCTTACAACTTCACCATATATAACGTCTGTTGGAACTTCGTAATTACTCCAGATCTAACGGCCTAGATCTTATTGCGATTTCGCATATCGTGAGTTGGAAGGTTAGAGAACTTCCTTACTTTGACCTTCCAGTTAGCAAAATCCTGATCTGTAACCATGTGTCCTTCTCGAAGATGGATGGTCCTCCTGCTTTCGAGATTTTGTAAGCCCGCTTCACCTTTCACTTTAAAGAATGTGTAGGTTCTCCTGGATCCAATGCCGGTCGAACCTTAGGCTCATATCTGACACATGAGATCTATTCTCTTCTACTGCATGCTCCTCCTATCTGAATTCATATTTGACGGTCATCGGGAAATCTAAATGGGATCCAATGATCACAATTTCTCTTCACTGTTTGAACTTTCCATTGCCATGCCATTATCACTGTGCTGCTGATCATGATCTTTGCCATAAATGACAAACACACATACTCTGCCTTTGTCTTAAAACATGCAAACAGTTATCAGTCTGATCCTAAAGAAATTCATTTAGTAGCTGTAACCAGGATAGTCAAGTACTTGAAGGGCATAATGACTTATGGTCTATGGTATCCTACAAATAAGAACTTACAGTTAACTGCTTATTCAAATGTTGATTGGGAAAATTGTGTGGATGAGAGAAAGGGCACCAGGGGAGGAGCATTCTTCCTAGGTAACTCGTTATTAGCATGGCTTAGTAAGAAGTAGGGATCCATCTCCTTATCAACTACAGAGGCATAATACATTGCTGCTGCTACTTGCTGCAGACAAATTCTATGGATGATACAAACTCTTGCAGATTTTAAGGTAACTTATACTGATCCCATTCCACTTCACTGTGATAACACCAGTGCCATCATTCTCTCTAAGAATCCTGTAATTCATTCAAATTCAAAGCATATACCAATAAAATATCATTTTCTCAGAGAACAAGTTACAAACAAAATTGTCTAGGTGAATTATATTCCTTCCATAGGACATATAGTTGATATCTTTACTAAACCATTAAGAACAATACCTTTTGGATATCTTCGTCAAAAGTTAGGGGTTATATCTTCATTTGTGTAATCTGTTCACCTTGTCAGGGGGAGTATGTGATTGTCACATATATGATACCTTCGATATGTATTGCAACAGTTCAGAGGAGCATGTTTCTTCTTTGACATTGATGTCAAAAGGGGAGAAAAAGTGTGGTAAGCAGTGTGGTAAGGATTCTGTAGTGGTATGTTTGGTTGCATGTTCAGCAGGCAGAGTAGCAGTCCAGGAAGAGTGAAGAGTGCAATTATTCAAGTTCAAGGTTGCCATCAATGCCAAAGGGGGAGATTGTTGGCATACTTACAGACATAAGGAAACATGTGCGTGTTTGTCATTGATGGCACAAATCAGCATGATCGGGAGTGCAGTGATAATGGCATGGAAATGGAAAGATCAACAGTGAAGAGCAACAATGATTGTTGGATCCCATTCATAATTCTCGATGACCGTCAGATATGAATTCAGATAGGAGGAGTGCGTAGTAGAAGAGAACAGGTCTCAGGCATTAGATATGAGCCTGAAGGCCGATCGTAGTTGGATCCAGAAGAAGGAGCAAAATATTTACGTGCAAGATGAAGTGGGATTACAAAGTCTCGAAAGTAGGAGGACTGTCCATCTTCAACAAGGACACGTTGCGAGTGACTATAATTTCGATGACTTACACATTGGAGGAGTCAATGGAGCATGGTGTGGGAAATCGTGATATGCGATATCCTGAAATAATATGGGCCGTCAGATCGAGGATTGATCTAAACCCTTGGATCAAGTGTCATGGACCATTGGATGCAGAATGCATGTGGCGAGAGGTCATCTTTTCGATGACTGGAAAGTCAAAGGAAGGAGGAGCTTTATCCTTTGAAATCGTGAAACCACGATTCAATCTGATTCATTGATCAAGGGAGAGCATGGACCGTTGATCTGGCTCCATTTCAGAGTTTCGAGTACCGGGTGTTGGAGGAGTCAAGGAGACTCATGGAAAAATCATGAAGCACCTTTTGGTGCAACCTATGGTCACCGCCGGTGGTCACATGAGGGGAAGAAGCTAGTGGTGCTAAGATCCATTTCAGAGTTTCGATGATCACGACTTGGAGTGTCGAGACCCTTCATCATAGGAATGCCAAAATGTGAAATCACGAAATTTAGATTATGTTTAGCATTCTATCACAGCTAGTGGGCATATGAGATAAACACAAAATCCTGTGGATTTCATCCAATGGTGCTAGTTAATTGGGAATATGATTGAAGGGCTATTGTTTCTCTTCACGATTAATTTTTCAGTTACGATTCAGTTAGAAGAAATGAATCATGGTTCTTGGATGGTTGGCGATTTAGTTGCTGAGGTGTTTTTCCCCTAGGATATTCAAGGTGTAACTGAAGGGGTTGGAGTGAATAAAATATATATGCAGTGACTGTGTGGGGTTGGTTGTGCTCACGGAAAAAATGAGGTAAACTAGGAGAAAGGAAAATCACATAATGCACAGTGTGAGATAAAACTTAGAAATGATAAACATAAGTTGAACAGAACAAAAAAAGGTGAAGAGAACAAAATGATCATATATCAAAGAGCATGAGAAGAACAAAGAAATAATAGATAGAAAGAGACAACAAGTCAAGCCAAGTATGAACATAGCAGAATAATAGTGAAGCATAAAAGATTTGCAGAACATAGAAGAAGTGGTAAGAATCGATATACCTGTATTGTTGGTTATTCAATTATTTATGTACACTCATGGAGGTAGGGTGGTGCTAGGGAGGAATTTTGTCCTCTGATATTCAATTTGGTTCTTGAATATTGGAAGTTGTATCTTCCATCTAGTTGTACCTAGAAAACAGGGTGGCAGGGTAGTGCTAGGAAAAACACATAATTTTTTTGTATGCAAGTTGGTGCTTGTATAAGTCCAGTTGGTGTTGGAACAGTCAGGGAGTTGATGCTTCCTTCTAGTGGGTGCTAGAGAAGTAAGAGGGTTGGTGCTCTCAGCAAGTTGGAGCTTGCAAAATAGAGGTAGTAGCTTCACTTTGAGTTGGTGCTCAAAGATAGATGATGCACATAACTTAAAAGACTACCTTTCATTCAAAGAAGAAGAGGTTTTATCCCTTTATGGGTTTCCTCGTGAAAAACTGTCTCTGTGTATATATTATGTGTGACTAATGTTCTTTATTTATGTTGTTCATATCTTGTATAATATTGATGATCACTTTGAAGAGATTAAAAATTATTTGAATAAGTCATATATCATTTAAGCTCAGTAACAACTGATTCACCCCCCCCTTCTCAGTTGTCTTAGTAATTTCAACAATCCAACGACTGATACTCGCTATGGAACTCCAAGATTTGGGGCTCCGAGACTTCATAGCTTTGGGGCTCCGGAACTTCAGAGGATTTTACCTTTTCACATCCCAAAACTACCGAACTGTGAGTCTCCACATACTTCCACGTCACCCCAGTGACATCATCACGTCACTTTACTTCGACATTACATAACTTCAAGGGTTTCTTCCTCCCATTCCATCATGAGCCATTTATTCAGGAGTGTCAAGTCTCCAGACTTCACGATCTGGCAGCACGTGTCCACTGGGGCCCATGGTTTCCATGCTTGAACTAATAAATACTGAAAAAGTCACATCAAACTTTATACTTTTTCAAATTGTGGGGACATGGGTTGGCGGTTTTGGAGTAACCCAATGATCGTTCCACAATTGTCCCCATTCTGACACCTACCCCTCCTGGGAAACCATGGTTTGGATTGCAAGACTTCCCTGTAGAATTATCTGCCATGCAAATTCGATCTCCACAATGCCACTCGAACATCGATCTTGATAGATCGTGATCAAAGTTAATGCGGGCCTTATCCAACTAACTTCTTCACCAAGTTTAACTGCCTTGTGCCACCACCAGGAGCACCACGTGGAAGCACACGCGAAGCCGACACGTGACCCAATTAGGCAGGTGACATATGTCACGTTCTAACTGAATTTATATATTACAAAGGTTCTTAACTCACTGACACATGGCACACATCCCATCTGTCCATGTCATCCCTAGTGATGTCAGCAGACCACGTCACTTCGAGACTTCGAGCTTCGAGATATTTCACCTTAGCATACCCCGTTTCTCCCAAACGCTGAACTCCCGAACTTTCTTACATTTTTTTTCTTGGCTTATCCCTACGGTTATGATACGTCCTTGGCCAAATCTAACGATAAACACTTCCCCCCCACCCTCATATCTACGATGTAGATCCTCTTTACGACTTCAAGCTTCGACCCTTTCCTCTCTATCACACATAAACTTCGTCGAATTCATGAAGTCTAAAGTACTTAGGGGTTAATCTTCATGCACCTTTCACTAGATCTAACGGTTTTGAAGGATCCCCCTTCCCCCGAACAGATCCCACGACCCAACTTCAAACCTTACGGTTCCAAACCCATGGTTACTGCAGTCTCTTTTCTCTGTTATCTTTCTTGAACCGCTATACCTCCTGAGCTTCCAAACACAACCAAGGTGTTCTCTTGGCACTCTGGAATGATCTAAAATTCAAATTTTGTCCTTCTCAACAACAATTTCATTCCAAAACCTTCTCTTCAACCTCCACTTTCTTGGCCCATCCAGGCTCAGTGTTGAAACCATGGCTCTGATACCATTTTGTAATGTCCCCAACCACCAACAGGTCAGACAATGCCACTTCTTGGACACCTCTCTTGACTCTGATACCATTTTGTAACGTCCCCAACCACCAACAGGTCGGGCCATGCTACTGCAATTAACACTATGATATATATATATATATATATATATATATATATATATATATATATATGATGTAATTCTAAACAAACACAACATTCTATTCATACACATTTCATGCAGAAGCGACAATAATACATACATGCAATAAACACAGACAATTCTGGTAACATTATAACACATGTACACAATACACATCATACAAATAACAAATATTTGGTACTTATCTTTTAATAGATGACTGCCAAATGCGTGTAGACCTTCCACGAACCTCCCAGCCTTAGACCACACTTCTCATCATGCTCAATAGTGGGTCACCCCCGAGATGGGACTAAAATCCACATTGGGGAAAGGAATCCTAGACCTAGGCCGAGGCTACGAGAAACTGCACTGTGCAACTGGAAGGATTCTCTCCAAAAATATTACTTACGCCCACTTCTCACAAAATATCATTCCCCACATGCATGCCCCACCATGGAAATATGCACCTTCATTGTTCCATAGTCCATCAGCTGCTCCACTTCTCTTCCAGGGCTTCAACAACATGCCAGATCAGGAATTCTCAGAGCTCCGTAGCTGGTACTAGACTCTCTCTAGGAGAAATCACTTCCCAACAAACTCTCTCACCTAGATAGATTTTCTCACAGGCCTGACAACCTGATTCTTTAACCTTGAGACTGACAACCTACCTCTTCAATCCACAACCACCAAAAATTGGGTAAGGCAAGGGGAGGACTCAACAATCTATAGAGGTTCACAAAGGTGGAAATGACTCTGGCTACGTACTTATTCTGTGCATGTGTAAACTTCCCAAGGGAGGGCCAACATGCTGAGGATGAACTCATGGGAAACTAAATGGCCAGACTGGTCAGAATGTTGAGAGCGAGCAAGGAAAATGGTAAGAATGGTCAGCTTGCAGAATTGTGAGAGCGCTGCAATGGTGAGAGAGAAATACTTAGGAAGGTGACCAGAATGGTTCATGAACCCCCAACACAGGTAGAAATTCCCACATAAATCTGCATGCGTCCTGCGTGACACTTGGCTCTCCAGGAGCACGCTCCTCTCCACTTGGAGTTTGTTCCTCCCCTCAAAGGAACTTAGGATAACTGGGTTTATTTTCCCAACTTTACTGCTTTTCAGGAATACATTATAATATTCCCTTGGGTTAAGACCTCAAGCTTAGCCCCTCTTTCCCAGCCTCTCAACCCTATTCCTTTCCCTACCCAGTGGATCTTAGTCCCCCATAACTCTTTCTTCGTGGTCGGTCTATGCGCAACGATGCATTTTATTAATAATCTGCATAATTACATATACAAAAATCAGGCCCACTAACCTTAACATCTAGGCTCTTTGGCCTAATAAACACATAATCCTACCAACTTATAATTACTTGTCTCACAAGCCTACAAACATCATCACATTTCATAGGGGCTCGACCTTGGGGTATTACAACATATCTGATGCTTCACATGCTATATATGAGGTGCTAAATGATATTGTACAACTTAGGTCACCAAAAAAGACAAGATATGGGGATGTCTTCATGAATTTTATTATCATGTTTAGGGAAAGTCCACTCTATGTCAAGAACCCTTATTTGAGGGCAAGGATGGTGGAGGTTTTGAATGCCTAGATATGAGACAAAAGTAAGTTACCAACAATGGATACTCTTTTTGAAGGAAATCACCTTACCCAAGAATATCTTGTATTTAACCTTCAAAAAGAGTGGCTCCTCTAATAAATACATGAAAATGGACTGTATGTGAACTTCTTGAATTTTATCATCAATGATGGTATCTTTCTCCTCGATGAGAGAATTGAAAACACTAGAGACAAAAATGGTAGAATGGGAACATTGACCATCCCAAGAAAGGGAGGAAATTTTCGTCAGCAATATCCTACATTGTGTTTGCTTTGAGGACAAATCATTTTTAAAGAGGGAGGGAATGTTTTGAACATAAATAACATTAATTTATAATATAAAATATAAATATTATAAATGAATAACCAATTAATCAATAATTAATAATTACTAATGAAGAGACACCTCATAATGAAGGGTCACATATCTTCACAAAAGGACACCCTTGCATGAGAATTTATATGGGCCATTACTCTCATTGTAAACATCTCATATTCATAATATCTTTATATTATATCAATTATTAAATATTATTATTACATTCTCAGTCTATTGCGCACATAAAATAGCTTCTATGCAACACTTCTTTGCATATTTCCTTCTAGTACCTTACATTATGGAAGGAATCACTCCACAAGCCATGCTTTCTAAAATACAATACAATCCAACACATATCCAATACAATGATACTCATGTGCATTTATACTTTCTCATGATTATTCCTAGGGTTCTTATGCCAACTGCCCCTTTTCTTTTGGGGACAAATTTCCTATAGTAGTGGGCTTACTACAATGTACTAATGACCATACAAGAAGGAAATTCCATAAAGAATATTAAGAAAAGATATAATAAGTGAATTTGAAAGAAATAACTAACCGTTGGAAGAAAGAGAAATATTGACTCACCAAGATTCCAACGATTTGTCGTTCTTGATTGTCGGAGTCCTTTCATCCTTTTCCAACAGTTCCTTTGTAACCTGGAAGAATCACAAACAAGCAGACCTATACAAAGATGGTAGTTATACTAATAACTACCTATTACTTCTATGAAAAATAATGGAAATATCAAAACAATTAGTATTCTATGAAGCATATATAAGAGAATTGTATATTTGAAAAATATCAAAACAATACACTTTGAAGGAATGGTTTTTTGTATTATTGATGAACAATCAGTTAGGTAGTTACATACTTTACCTATCCGATGCGGTGTTTCCCTGTCAAAAGAGTTCTCGGATTCATCCACCCTCGCTCCTGCTATAAGGATTGATTTTGACATTGAATTCACCACGGACCCAAAGAGCATACATGGGGGATTCTTGGTCAAATAGGTTGGTGATTAGAAGGAGGCTGGAAACAAGGGTTTCTAGGTCAAAACATTAGCAATAATAAGGAAATGTATGGGCTTATAGATTCAATGGGTATATCCAAACAGGTGTTTTCTTTTAAGTGCAAAGTATCATTACATTTCTCCTTGAGGAAAATGCTCATTTTATGTGGTCTCTAGTTGCTTAGAGACTATTGAGTGCGGGAAAAAGGAGTTAGAAAACTAACCAAAATTGTAACTCAACATTCAATTTGGCATAATTATATTTCTTTTAGCATTTATTGGCATGCACATGACTATCCCTTAAGTATCCCATATGTAAATGGGTTGCATAACTATGAGGGTACACACATCCTCCAAAAAAATGTTTTTTAGAAGGACTCAAGGAGGTATGGGGAAGATTTTTCTATAAGGAGGATAGGGATAAGACTAGAAAGAGAATCAATTCTTCAGAGGTGGAAATTGATGCTATAACACCTTTATTATTATACTATTTCCTTTTAATTACATAATGGGCATATTATGTCCTTTTAATTACATAGTGGGCCTATTCCAATATTATGGTCGCATTACATTCATTATTCCCTTAGGTTTCCCATATTACCCCATATTATCCTCCCTAAGTACATTATATTTTTGGTGTCCATATGAATGGGGTGTACAAGAAAAATGTGATTTGAGGGTAGGACTAGGGATATGGGTGTGTTGGGATGGGGCTAGCAGGTCCACATAAAAATACTTACAGGAGAGTTGTACCAATGTGATTAGTGTGTCTTTCTAGAGTTATTGAGATAGGAAACCAATAATGGGGTGAGTGGGTCCACATAAAAAAAGATTATGGAAGAGAGGGACCACTACGATCATCATGACACAAGGAGTCTATTAAGATATGTCTCAAATAAGAGTGTCATTGGGACCACTTTATACTCTTTTTTTTTATATTGCAAAGTTATAATCTTGTTTGAAGAATACCATGTTGAAAAAATGCTCAAATTATTAATATTAAAAATTATGTAAGAATATCCTAAACTGGAAGTAGGAAGTAGGGTTTCTAGTGACTGAATGTTAAATTTTTTGAACATAACCCCTTTTTTTATAAGTTTTTTGGACTGACAACATGCTATGTCTCTTTGATATAATTGTGTAGTCCAACAATAGTACTCGACCTAATATCTCAAGGCTCTAACTAAGGAGGTTTGATCATACCCTTAGTCGTACTACCCGATTACCTAGGTAGTAGAGAGTAATATTCCCAAGTGTTTTTCTTGGTGCCATTATAGCAATTAGGTGGTCAAACAACTTATCTAAGGTTGGTTTCAAGACACCTACATGACTTTCGATATACCAACGTGATGTAGGAGCATCACCGGCAAAGAATGCATGCGCAAGTGGAGGACAGTTGGAAACGCACCAATGCACATTTTGAAGGCATTTTGAATTTGAAAAGATGAAACATTAATGTAATAGCTGAGGGATGTAATTGCCCTTAAATGGTTTTGGGGTTGTAATGCAAATCTTGAGTGTAGCTCTCATATGTTGGTTGGAGGCATTTATTGTATTAAATGTAAAGTAAATGTAGGCTTTAATTTCGATTAGATAGCTTAGAGTGTAGGAGGGAAAACTATAGAAATCTCCCTTGCATGTATTGTATTGAAAGATTATTCTCATTGTAAGAGTTAGAGAGTTGGAGAGAAAGAGAATAGGAGAAAAAAACATAAAGTTGTATAAGTAGATAGCTATTGCTATTGAACCCATGTACAAAAGTACTGGAATTAATATGAAAAAGATTTAATTCAGTTTCATGGTTTTGTGGTGATTATTGTTTGCATCTCTTAATGGTATGTTTATAGTTTGCCTATATGTTTTGTTATGCATTTGTTTCAATGCTGTGTGTATGCATGATTTCATGTTGAATGTATGAAGTCAGTGAGAGGGAGGATATGAGTTTCAATTGTTTCTCATCTTGAGAAGTTCTTGCAAGGAGTGTAGTGAAAGTCCACAAAGTGTGCGTTGACAGGTTATGGGTTTTACCTCAGACAAGCTCAAGAGGGATACCATCGTTCTCATATTAGCAAAAGTATAGGTATATCATAGAGCCATGCAAGGTGTGTGCAGGCCGATTGAAGTCTTATAATTTTCTGACCCAAGTGAGTGGTGGAAGGATTTTGTTGCAAGGAGTGCACATAAGAGGAAGACATTAGATAATCCACCAGGAGTGTGAAAAAGAATCCCTTGGAATCCTTGAGTTTGTAGCCAGAACCAAGCTCAGGAGGGATAGAGGCTTCAAAGAGTTTGAATGAAGAAGAGGGTTGAAGTCACCTCGCAGAAGTCAAGTTCAGAAGGAGGTGCCGAGTTATTTAGCCAGGAGCATCAGAAACTTGAACGAACGGTTGAAGTTTCTCGGAGGGAGAACTATTGATTTCTTGTGGACTGTTGGATCTCATAGATCAGTGGAAGAGTTAAGAAGAAAGTCCTTAAGAACTTGAAATCTCAGGAGGGAGAATAGCTGTCAGATTTGGATCAACAAGATTCGTTGATCTCATGCTTGAATTTCGTCATTTCAGAATTCGAAGGATTGGAGAAGGTTGTGACGAGAGGGAAAGAATCGCGAAATCTCGATTCATGAAATCCTGAAAGGATATGGATCGTCGATCTACAACAAAGAAGTCATGAGTTTAGACTTTGGGGAAAAGGAGGAGCCTTGTATCATGAAATCCCGAGTCACGAATCGCGGACACACTCGAAGCTTGGGCCCTAGGTTGTGGTAGAGAGTCACATCAGAAGGACTTAAGGGAGGAGCTAGAAGTCCGTTAGTCCATTTCAGGGTTTCAGAATCTGAAGGAGATTGGGGAATCAACAACAGGAATCATGAAGTCGCGAAACCTGACATTTCCTTTTCGGGAAAAGGTTGTGGTCACATCGGTTGGTCACATGGGTAAGAGTTCACGCCTAGTGCTTGTTCGCACAGGTGTAGCTCCTAAGAAGGACCTGTGGTTACAAGTGTGAAGATTCTAGCTGGGAATCAGAGAGTCATTTTGATTCAAAAGGATATTAAGAATGATACTTAGACCGGGAGGTCAAGCAAAACTTGTTGAGGTAGGGGTGTTGCGTCAGGTGGTATCAAAGCACAAATTTTTAATTTCTGTAGCAAAGAGAATATTACAACAATGCCGCCAAGAAGACGTCAAGAAAGATCGATGCCCAATCCAACTGTGGAATGGGAAATGACAGAACAATGTGCTCAATTAGATGCTATGGAGACAACATGGAAATGGACAGATGATGCTAGAGATGTCAGTGAATCTAAGAATGAAAAATCAAGAAAGACTCGATGAAGATGAAGTTATAGTCGAATACGTTGTAGAAGAACATCTATTAAGAGCTGTTGCAAGAATAGGGGCCAACGAAAAAATGGACATCCCGATGTATGAAGGAAACTTAGATGTTGAGGAGCTGCTAGATTGGTTTAGAGCTCTGGATAAGTACTTCGATTATTAAGATATCGAAAAATATAAGAAAGTAAAACATGTTGTCACTGGATTGAAAGGGCATGCAACATTGTGGTGGGATGAACTGCAGGATGAAAGATGTTGCAAAGGCAATCAAAGAATAAAAATCTAGGATAGGATGGTCACCAAGATGAAAGCCAAGTTTATACCTAGAGATTACCAAATCAATCTGTTTCGAATAATGAAAATTTTGAGACAGAAGGGGATGACAGTGAAGGAATACACTGAGGATTTTTACATACTCAGCATCAGAGCAGGTCATCGCGAGAGTGATTATGAAAAGGTCACCAGATACATGAATGGTCTGAGATATGGCATTCAGGATGAGATGAGCATGGTGACAATCATAAATGTGGAAGATGGTTATTAGGTTGCTCTGAAGACAAAAGAAAAATTAGCTTGAAAGAAAGGTCAAAGGGGCAAAGGTAGAATTCAGAGAAGAGGTAAAGAAATTGCATAGGATAGAGTACAGAAGCCCAAGGATGAAGAAAATAAGTCTCATAATCACCCAGAAAGAGGAGGAAGTTCACAGGGAAGACAATATGCCGATAAGAACACTTTTTCGCAAGCAAGAGGAAGAGGCAGAGGAGGCAAAATGAAGTGTTTTGTTTGTGGAAAGATCATACACAAATAATTTGAATGTCCTTATAGAAAAATATACGGAGGAGGCAAAGCTCACATTTCAGAAGTGTAGAGGCAAAATGTTGAGGCATAAGATGAGGAAAGGAGAGGATCCTTAATGACGAGGAAAATTCTCTTGAAACCAGAGAAGGAGGAAAAGAATCCGTTCTAGAGGAGCAGTTTGTGGAATGCAAGGTGATAATGGACAATGGAAGCACAGATAATATAGTATCCATAAAAATGGCGGAGAAGCTAGAATTGGAGACAATTGCACATCCAAGCCCATACAAGGTTTCATGGTTGCAAAAGGGAATCAAGTAACAGTCACTAAACAATGTTTAGTTGAATTTAAGATAGGGGGATATAGAGATGAGATCTTATGTGATGTTATTCCCATGGACGTCTGTCATCTTTTGTTGGGGAGACCATGGAAATATGACATAAATGTTGTTCATGATGGGAGAAAGAACACATACACCTTAGAAAAAATGGTAGGACACATATGTTTCTGCCAATTGAAGACAAGAAGGTGAAAGAAGAAACAAGCAACACTATACTTCTCATGAGTGGGAAGGAACTTTTGGATGAAGTCAAGAAAGAAGAAGACATGCAGTTTGCTGTGGTGAGGAAACCTAGAGTCATTTTGAACAGTACTTCGATAGATGATCTACCAGAGGAAATTCAGGAAATGCTGGAGGAATTTGCTGATATAGTGGTGGACGATTTACCTTGTTCATCGCCACCCATTAGAAGTATAAGCCATCACATTGACCTTATACCAGAAGCGATTTTTCCAAACAAAGAAGCGTACAGTCTGACGCCGCAGGAGAATGAAGAAGTCAAGAATCAAGTCCAAGATTTGATGGACAAGGGGTTAATGAGAGAAATCTTGATTCCATGCGTTGTACCAACAGTGTTAAGTCCAAAGAAGGATGGTGGATGGAAAATGTGTATAGACTTGAGGGCTATAAACAAAATCACCATCAGGTATAGCTTTCCTTTATCGAGGATGGATGAATTGATGGATTTCTTGAGTGGAGAATATTTTTTTTCAAAGATTGATTTGAAAAGTGGATATCATCAGATTAGAATGAGGGAAGGTGATGAATGGAAGACAACATTCAAGACAAATGAATGGTCGTATGAATGGCTTGTCATGCCGTTTGGTTTAAAGAATGCACCAAGTACTTTCATGTGATTGATGAATGAAGTATTGAAATATTTCATTGGAAAGTTTTTAATTTTGTATCTTGATGATATACTGATCTTCAGTAAGATTGAGGAAGAACATTTGAGACATTTAACTCTAGTAATGAGGAGGTTACAACAAGAGAAGTTGTTGATAAATCTGAAGAATTCCTCTTTCATTAAGAAAGAGCTCATTTATTTAGGTTTTGTGATCTCTTTGAATGAGTTGAAGATGGATCCAAAAAAGGTAAAAGCAATCAAAGAATGGCCATTGTCAAGGAATATCTTTGAAGTCAGGAGCTTCCATGGACTAGCCAGTTTTTACAGGATGTTCATTAGAAATTTTAGTGGAATTTCTGCACCAATGATGGACACAGTCAAGAAAAGACACAAATATTTTCTTTGGATGGAGGAAGAAGAGAAAATTTTTAAGTTGTTGAAGGAAAAGATATCTGGACAACCAGTTCCGGTTTTTCCAGATTTTAGTAAGATATTTCAAGTAGGATGTGATGCGAGTGGATTTGCGATTGGAGTAGTCTTAATTCAAGACAATAGGCCAGTTGCATACTTCAGTGAGAATCTGAATGATGCCAATATGAAATATTCCACGTATGATAAAGAGTTTTATGCAATCATACATGCGCTGAAGAAATGGAGGCACTACTTGGTTCCGAAAGAGTTTGTCTTGTATAGCGATAACTATGCTTTACAATTCGTAACTAGATAGGAGAAATTGAACCAAAAACATGCGAGATGGGTTGAATTTATGTAGAACTTTACTTTTGTTACAAAGCACATTTTTGGAACTGCTAACAAGGTTGCTGATGCATTGAGCAGGAAATGCTTGATTTTGCAGGAGTTTTGTGTGAAGAACTTAGGTTTTGATAGCCTTAAGGACATGTACAAGGATGATTCAGATTTCAAAGATGCTTATGAAGCATGTGAAAATCCCATTTTGAGAGACAGAAGCCAATGGATTGAATATTTAATCCAATATGGATTATTATTCAAAAGAAATCATTTGTGTATCCCGAAGAGTTCCATGAGAGAGAATCTTCTGAAGGAAAAACATAGTGGAAGATTGGCTGGACATTTCAGCCATGATAAGACATTTGTGTAGCTGAAAAGTTTATATTATTGGCCATGGATGAGGATGGATGTCAAGAAATTTGTCAACAGGTGTAGAATTTTCCAGCACACAAAGGGGAAAAGAAAAAATATCGGGTTATATCAACCATTGCCAGTACTAGAGAGGCTGTGGGATGCGGTAAACATGGATTTTGTGTTAGGACTGCCAAGGATATAGAGAGGTTGTGATTCCATATTTGTGGTAGTCGAAAGATTCTAAAAAATGGCACATTTCATTCCATGTCAGAGAACCAGTGATGCAACACACATTGCAAACCTATTTTTTAGAGAAGTTGTTCAACTTCATGGTTTACCCAAGAGTATTATTTCAGATAGGGATACCAAATTTGTTGGTCATTTCTGGAGGAATCTGAGGAAGAATCTGGGGACTAATTTATATTTTAGCTCATCATATCACCCTTAGACAGATGGACATAATGAGGTAGTGAATCAAATTTTAGGGGATTTTTTGAGGAGTTTAGTAGTTGAACATCACAGTCAGTGGGATCATATTCTGCCACAAGCAGAATTTGCATATAACAATTCACCTAACAGAATCATATGACATATCCCATTCTATATAATGTATGGAATGTAGCCGAGATGAGTATCTGAGTTGAGATACTTAGAGCAGAGTGAATTCATAAGTGTTGAGGCAGAGGAATTTGCAGCAGAGATGCAAGAGCTCCATAGTAATATTAAAGAGAGGTTGCAGTATTCTAACCAGGAGTATAAGTGCAGAGCAGATCAACACCGAAGAGAGATTTAGTTTGAAGTGGGAGATTTAGTCTTAGTGCACCTAAGAAAATAAATATTCCCAAGGGGAACATATAATAAACTGAATATGAAAAAGATAGGGTTGTGTAATATTTTGACAAAATTTGAGGAAAATGATTATGAGATATAATTGCTAGATGGGGTAGGAATATAGACCATATTAAATGTAGCTGATATGTATCCTTATAGAATATATGAAATAGAGGGATCAAAGGATCATAAATAAGTTCAATGGATCAGACAGATGCATGTAGCTGAAAAGATGCTGATGGAAAAGGTTGTTGATCAGAGAGTTAGCAAAAAGACTTGGAGAAAGACATATTTTGAGTATTTGATCAAATGGAAAGGACACTTGATTGAGGATGCCAGTTGGGAAAGTGAAGCGAATATCCAGAAACATGGACAGACGGTGCAGGAGCTCATGAACATGAGTTCATGAAATTTTCAGCTAGAGGAGTATGATGCAGGAGCATCGTCGACAAAGAAAGCACGTGCAAGTTGAGGATAACTGGAAACACACCAGCGCATATTTTGAAGGATTTTTGAATTTGAAAAGATGAAACATTAATGTAGTATCAGAGGGACATAATTTCCCTTAAATGGTTTTGGGGTTGTAACATAGATCTTGAGCGTAGCTCTCATTGGTCGGTTGGAGGCATTTATTGTATTAAATGTAAAGTAAATGTAGGCTTTAATTTCGATTAGATAGCTTAGAGTGTAGGAGGGAAAACTCTAGAAATCTCCCTTGCATGTATTGTATTGAAAGATTATTGTCATTGTAAGAGTTAGAGAGCTCGAGAGCAAGAGAACATGAGAAAAAAAAAAAGAAGTTGTATAAGCAGATAACTGTTGCTATTGAACCCATGTACAAAAGTACTAGAATTAATATGAAAAATATTTAATTCAGTTTCATGGTGTTGTGGTGATTACTGTTTGCATCTTTTAATGGTATGTTTACAGTTTGCTTATATGTTTTGTTATGCATTTGTTTCAATGTTGTGTGTATGTATGAAGTCAGTGAGAGGGAGGATATGAGTTTCAATTGTTTCTCATCTTGAGAATTTCCTGCAAGGAGTGCAGTGAAAGTCTGCAAAGTGTGCATTGACAGGTTTTGGGTTTTACCTCAGACAAGATCAGGAGGGATACCATCATTCTCATATCAACAGAAGTGTAGGTATAGCACAGAGCCATGCAAGGTGTGCGTAGGCCAATTGAAGTCTTAGAATTTTTCGACCCAAGCGAGTGGTGGAAGGATTATGTTGCAAGGAGTGCATAGAAGAGGAAGACATCATATAATCCATGCTTATCGTGAAAGCCACAGGGAGTTCACGCAAGAATCCCTTGGAATCATTGAGTTTGTAGCCAGAACCAAGCTCAGGAGGGATAGAGGCTTCAAAGAGTTCGAAGGAAGATGAGGGTTGAAGTCACCTCGCAAAAGTCAAGTTCATAAGGAGGCGCCGAGTTATATAGACAGGAGCATCAAGAACTTGAATGGATGGTTAAAGTTTCTCGGAGGGAGAACTATCGATTTCCTGTGGACCGTTGGATATCACAAATCAGCAAAAGAGTTAAGGAGAGAGTCCTTAAGCATTCAAAATATCAGGAGGGAGAATAGCCATCAGATCTAGATCAACAAGAGTCATTGATCTCGTGCTTGAAGTTCACCATTTCAGAATTTAGGGTTTTGGAGAAGGTTGTGACGAGATGGAAAGAATCACAAAATCCTGATTCATGAAATCCTGATAGGATCTAGACCATCAGATCGTGGAAGGATATGGACCTTTGATCTACAACAAAGAAGTTGCGAGTTCAAACTTCTGGGAAAATGAGGAGTCTTGTATCATGAACTCTCGAGTTGCGAATCTCCGACGCACTCGAAGCTTGGGCCCTAGGTTGTGGCAGAGAGTCACATCATAAGGAATTAAGGGAGGATATAGAAGTTCGTTAGTCCATTTCAGGGTTTTAGGATCTGAAGGAGTTTGGGGACTCAACAACAGGAATCACAAAGTCGTGAAACCTGACGTTTCCTTTTTGGGAAAAGGTTGTGGTCACATCGGTTGGTCACGTGGGTAAGAGTTCGCGCCTAGTGCTTGTTCGCACAGGTGTAGCTCCTAAGAAGGAAATGTGGTTACAAGTGTGAAGATTCTAGCTGGGAATCGAAGAGTCATTTCGACTCAAAGGTATATTAAGAATGATACTTAGACTGGGAGGTCAAGCATAACTTATTGAGGTAGGGGTGCTATGTTAGGTGGTATCAAAGAACAAATTTTTAATTTCTGTAGCAAAGAGTAGATTACAACAATGCTGCCAAAAAGATGTCAAGAAAGACCGATGCCCGATCCAACTTTGGAATGGGAAATGAAAGAAATACGTGCTCGATTAGATGCTATGGAGACAACATGGAAATGGACAGATAATGATGGAGATGTCAGTGAATCCAAGAATGAAAAATGAAGCATGACTCGATGAAGACGAAGTTATAGTCGAAGATGTTGTAGAAGAAAATCTATTAAGAGCTATTGCAAGAATAGGTGCTAGAGAAAAAATGGACATCCCGATGTATGAAGGTAACTTAGACGTTGAGGAGCTGTAAGATTGGTTTAGATCTCTGGATAAGTACTTCGATTATTAAGATATCGAAGAAGATAAGAAAGTAAAACATGTTGTCACTAGATTGAAAGGGCATGCAACATTGTGGTGGGATGAACTGCAGGATGAAAGATGTTGCAAAGGCAAGCAAAGAATAAAAAGTTGGGATAGGATGGTCGCCAATATGAAAGCCAAGTTTATACCTAGAGATTACCAAATCAATCTGTTTTGAAGAATGAAAAATTTGAGACAGAAGGGGATGACAGTGAAGGAATACACTGAGGATTTTTACATACTTAGAATCAGAGCAGGTCATCTCAAGAGTGATTATGAAAAGGTCACCAGATACATGAATGGTCTGAGATATGACATTTAGGATGAGATGATCATGGTGACAATCAGAAATGTGGAAGATGGTTATTAGGTTTCTCTGAAGGAAGAAGAAAAATTGGCTCAAAAGAAAGGTCAAAGGGGCAGAGGTAGAATTCAGAGAAGAGGTAAATCAATTTCCAAGGACAGAGTACAGAAGCCCAAGGATGAAGAAAAGAAGCCTCATAATCACCCAGAAAGAGGAGGAAATTCACAAGGAAGACAATATGCCGATAAGAACACTTTTTCGCAAGCAAGAGTAAGAGGCAGAGGAGGTGAAATAAAGTGTTTTGTCTGTGGAAAGATCATACACAAATATTTTGAATGTCCTTATAGAAAAATATATGGAGGAGGCAAAGCTCACATTTCAGAAGCGCAGAGGAAAAATGTTGAGGTAGAAGATGAGGAAAGCTATGGATCCTTAATGATGAGGAAAATTCTCTTGAAACCAAAGAAGGAGGAAAATAATCTGTTCTAGAGGAACAGTTTGTGGAATGCAAGGTGATAATGGACAATGGAAGCACAGATAATCTAGTATCCACAAAAATGGCGGAGAAGCTAGAATTGGAGACAATTGCACATCCAAGCCCATACAAGGTTTCATGGTTGCAAAAGGGAAATCAAGTAACAGTCACTAAACAATGTTTAGTTGAATTTAAGATAGGGGGATATAGAGATGAGATATTATGTGATGTTATTCCCATGAATGTCTGTCATCTTTTGTTGGGGAGACCGTGACAATATGACATAAATGTTGTTCATGATGGGAGAAAGAACACATACACCTTAGAAAAAATGGTAGGACACATATGTTGCTGCCAATCAAAGACAAGAAGGTGAAAGAAGAAACATGCAACACTATACTTCTCATGAGTGGGAAGGAACTTTTGGATGAAGTCAAGAAAGAAGAAGACATGCAGTTTGTTGTGGTGAGGAAACCTAGAGTCATTTTGAACAGTACTTCGATAGATGATCTACCAGAGGAAATTCAGGAAATGCTGAAGGAATTTGCTGATATAGTGGTGGACGATTTACCTTGTTCATCGCCACCCATTAGAAGTATAAGCCATCACATTGACCTTATACCAGGAGCGATTTTTCCAAACAAAGAAGCGTACAATCTGACGCCGCAGGAGAATGAAGAAGTCAAGAAGCAAGTCCAAGATTTGATGGACAAGGGGTTAATGAGAGAAATCTTGAGTCCATGCGCTGTACCAACAGTGTTAAGTCCAAAGAAGGACGGTGGATGGAAAATGTGTACAGACTTGAGGGATATAAACAAAATCACCATCAGGTATAACTTTCCTTTACCGAGGATGGATGACTTGATGGATTTCTTGAGTGGAGATTTTTTTTTTTCAAAGATTGATTTGAAAAGTGGATATCATCAGATTAGAATGAGGGAAGGTGATGAATGGAAGACAACATTCAAGACAAATGAAGGGATGTATGAATGGATTTTCATGCTGTTTGGTTTAAAGAATGCACCAAGTACTTTCATGAGATTGATGAATGAAGTATTGAAAGATTTCATTGGAAAGTTTGTAATTGTGTATCTTGATGATATACTGATCTTTAGTAAGACTAAGGAAGAACATTTGAGACATTTAACTCTAGTAATGAGGAGGTTACAACAAGAGAAGTTGCTGATAAATTTGAAGAAGTCCTCTTTCATGAAGAAAGAGCTCATTTATTTAGGTTTTGTGATCTCTTTGAATGAGTTGAAGATGGATCCAAAAAAGGTAAAAGAAATAAAAGAATGTCCATTGTCAAGGAATATCTTTGAAGTTAGGAGCTTCCATGGACTAGCCAGTTTTTACAAGAAGTTCATTAGAAATTTTAGTGGAATTTCTGCACTAATGATGGACATAGTAAAGAAAAGACACAAATATTTTCATTGGATGGAGGAAGAAGAGAAAATTTTTAAGTTGTTGAAGGAAAAGATAACTGGAGAACCAGTTCCGGTTTTTCCAGATTTTAGTAAGACATTTCAAGTAAGATGTGACGCGAGTGGATTTGCGATTGGAGTAGTCTTAATTCAAGACAATAGGCCAGTTTCATACTTTAGTGAGAATCTGAATGATGCCAATATGAAATATTCCACGTATGATAAAGAGTTTTATGCAATCATATATGCGCTGAAGAAATGGAGGCACTACTTGGTTCCGAAAGAGTTTGTCTTGTATAGCGATAACTATGCTTTACAATTCGTAACTAGATAGGAGAAATTGAACCAGAAACATGCGAGATGGGTTGAATTTATGAAGAACTTTACTTTTGTTATAAAGCACATTTTTGGAACTGCTAACAAGGTTGTTGATGCATTGAGCAGGAAATGTTTGATTCTGCAGGAGTTTTGAGTGAAGAACTTAGGTTTTGATAGCCTTAAGGACATGTACAAGGATGATTCATATTTCAAGGATGCTTCTGAAGCATGTGAAAATCCTGTTTTGAGAGACAGAAGCCAATGGATTGAATATTTAATCTAGGATGGATTATTATTCAAAAGAAATCAGTTGTGTATCCCGAAGAGTTCCATGAGAGAGAATCTTTTGAAGTAAAAACATAGTTGAGGATTGGCTGGACATTTTGGCCAAGATAAGACATTTGTGTAGATGAAAATTTTATATTATTGGCCAGGGATGAGGAAGGATGTCAATAAATTTGTCAATAGGTGTAGAATTTTCCAGCACGCAAAGGGGCAAATAAAAATATCGGATTATAAAAACCATTGCCAGTACTAGAGAGGCTGTGGGACACGGTAAACATGGATTTTGTGTTAGGACTACCACAGACATAGAGAGGTTGTGATTCCATATTCGTGGTAGTCGACAGATTCTAAAAAATGACACATTTCATTCCATGTCAGAGAACCAGTGATGCAACACACATTGCAAACCTATTTTTTAGAGAAGTTGTTCGACTTCATGGTTTACCCAAGAGTATTATTTCCGACAGAGATACCAAATTTAATGGTCATTTCTGGAGGACACTGTGGAAGAAGCTAGGGACTAATTTGTTGGAAATATGGCTATAGTAGAGATGACACAGACTATCAAGGTTGTCATTGATGGCAATCAGTTGGTTATGGAGCACGCACAAGAGAACTGGCAGAAGAAGCTAGATGATGGCAGAGCAATATCCAAGTGGGGATGTTGAGATTGGGTTCCACTCAGTGAATTTTTCTACAAGAGGAGACCCATTGCCTGGAAGAAGAAGCTAGATGATGACAGAGCAATATCCAAGTGGGGATGTTGAGATTGGGTTCCACTCAACGAATTGTTCTACAAGAGGAGACCCATTGCCTTAGGTTATCCAAGTGGGGATGTTGAGATTGGGTTCCACTCAGCGAATTGTTCTACAAGAGGAGACCCATTGCATTAGGTTATCCAAGTGGGGATGTTGATATTGGGTTCCACTCAGTGAATTGTTCTACAAGAGGAGACCCATCGCATTAGGTTATTCAAGAAAAAAAAAGGGAATAAACCCATTGAAATGTTTGAAGGAAAGCTCCAGTCGATTCAAGCGCCCCCATTGAAACAGAAATAGAGGCAATGGCGAAGATAGATGCGACCCAATTGGCATTCCAGTTCAACCTTCGCCCATGGGGATATTTGCTGATAAAACTAAGAAGGATACGGCTATTGCCCGTTGGCTCTCCCTTAGCCACGACCATGACTAGCAGCAACATCAAGAAACCATTAAAAAGATGCCTTGGGTTACCAATCGATTTTTTTCAAGAAACGCATGAACGATGCCATTCACAATGCGATTGGTGTGGCCAACATCAAATGGATATAATGCACAACCAATGGAGCTTAACATTTCTAAATCCAGGGTTTTGTGGGGGTCCTTCATCTGCTTTGACAAGTCTGGAAGATTTTGCCAGTTGGGTTTCTCTAATCACTCTGGATGGTGGAAGGACTTTCAGTCTAAAATTAGACTGTCTGTTAAGACAGAAAGAACACAACGTTGCATGATGTGGCATGCGTAGAGGAGGCATGCAAAGATCCAGTTCAGAAAATCAGGGAGAATGCTGGCATGCGAAAAGCAGAAGAAAGAATGAAAAAAAAAGGAAATTGCAGTTGGAGTTGAGAAAAGCAAGGAAAATCTCTGCATGTGGGAAAACAATATAATGCACTGAAACAAAGATGGTAGGCTGCCGTTGAAGTGAGAGAGAGAGAGAGCTCTGAATGTGAGAAAAGGAAGAGGAGAATCTACGTGACAGGAGAAGAAGCTGAGAATGGGTTGCAGAGGACAGTGAAGCAGAGCAACAGATCAGAGACAATGAAGAATGCAGAGTAGATCAGCAGAAAGGAATTTGAAGGTTTGTTCCTTCACTCAGTTGGTGCTGAAGTAAAAAAAAAGGAAGTCGGTGCTTCCACCCAGTGGGTGCTGGGATTCTGTGGGAGTTGGTGCTGAAGTAAAAAAAAAGGAAGTCGGTGCTTCCACCCAGTGGGTGCTGGGATTCTGTGGGAGTTGGTGCTCTCAGCCAGTTGGTGTTGGTAATCAGAGGTTGTAGCCTCTATGAGTTGGTGCTCATAAAAGATGAGATGTAATGCAGTTGGATCTTGCTTAACATCCTAAGAAGATGAGGTTTTTTCCCTGGTTGGGTTTCCTCTTGAAAAAATCCGTGTCTCATACTTGTGAGTGAATGCTGTGTGTGATTGCTATTCTTTATGTTATCTGCTTTATGTTCATAACTCTGAATTTCACAGTAAAGACTCACTGCCACTAAGATTATTGATTCAAAGTTAAAACAAGGGAA
>ML789070.1:524115-541317 GCA_009831015.1 Picea engelmannii | reverse complement strand
TAGATGGGAACAAATGCACCTATAAATAAGTGAAAAAATCACAGTGTCATGTGTCTAATAAGCCGACCAATAAAATATAAAATATAGATGTTACAATTCAAATGTGCATTATGAAGTTAAAAATGTACACAATGAGATTATTAGCGAGTTGTTGCACCCAATCCCTATGTTTAGTGCATCCTCTTCAACACATGAGTAATGACCATATGCATTGTATTTCTCTTTGACTTGTTTAACAACCCAACTGTTGGGGCATATCAATGGCATATTTTATATTAAATGATTAGGATAAGGCGTGATTCTACCATTCAACTGTCTAAATTTTTGAATTCATTGAGATCTCTCTCTCTCTCTCTCTCTCTCTCTCTCTCTCTCTCTCTCTCTCTCTCTCTCTCTATATATATATATATATATATATATATATATATATATATATATATATATATATATATATATGAAATCAAACCGACATATAGTACGTATCAAATCAAAATATACATTATGAAGTTTAGTGTGAATATTTATTGTGTAGATATTTGACAAACAATAAGTCACTTACTCTTTATCAAGCACCTTTTTTCATTCATTTGGAGAAGCTCCCATTCTCTTTTGTCTTCATCCCTTTCGTCATCCCAAATCACCACACCTGGTGTGTTGTTGATCTGTTTGATGTATGCACTAGAATAATAGAAAGACTCATATGATATGTACCCCTATGTCATAGACCCCTCCAGTTTTTCCCTTTGTCAAATAAATCCTTTCAATTTCTTCATGTACCTATCTAAGAATAACATCCAATGACAAGAGACGACTCCAAATAATTCAACCTCATCTACTAGGTGAATTAGAATATGAACTTGTAAGTCCATGAAACTCGTTGGCGGTTACTTCTCAAACATACAAATAATATCTGCTATTTCTTTATGCCCTCATGGAATGCTAGCCAAATGAATCTCCTTTGATTTGATCCAATGTACAAATGCAGATAATTTAGATATGGCACATCGCAAGTCTTGGGGGAATTCATGGTTCACACACACACATACGAGCACATGATAATGACATTACAAAGTAAACACATACAAAATTAATTATGTTTTATCCCATTGAATGAGCTTATAAAACAAATAATAAAATCATGTTTTTGACATATGTACTCTTATAAGGTTCAAATGGTCATGTAATTTTAACCCTGACAAATGGTCATCCATAATGAAGTCGTGTCATAGTGAAGACCCATATAAATAAGGCACCTTCACAACCAATGCAACTTCATTTTCCAAACAAAGATCAACTTTCTTCAATATCCATGAGACATAACCTTCTTTGAAAGACCAAGAGGGACCAACCTCTCCTCTACTTTCTTTTCTTGGCCAATGTTTCTTTTTACTTTTTGAAGAAATAATATCTCTCGTAACAACCAATGTGCCACTTTCTTTTGATGATATGTGCCTCCATAAAGAATATGAAACATGGGGTCTAGTAAGTGGGCAATCTTAAGATGCTTCCAATATGGGAGCTCATAAAATACATATTTCCTTTTCATCCCAATGGGAAATTTCTCAACATAGGTGTCGAATAATTTTGGATCATCGAACATAGGATCCCCATTTGAGTCAAACATTTATGAAATATCCTTCTCCTTCTCTCTATCATATGTTGTAAGATATTTTTTTGGTGTCATTATTGTAGGCCTTTGGGTTCTCTCTGGTTTACCATTGAAAGCGAACGTTTCTCTTCTGTAAGGGTGTTGTTCTGGGAGGAAAACCCTAGAGTGATCGTACATTGGATTTCGTAGGTGGTTGGACCACCTAGCCTTCAGATAAGGTCCACAACATTTACATCCATGATAGTGTTTTTTTACAAGACCTTCAAAATTATTAATGTATACAAAGCATGTTAGCGTCGAAGATCAGAACAATCGCAATGAATTAAATATGCTAAAAAATATTGTTACATATATAAAAAAAATCAATAAACATGTAATTTACCATATCAAAATCCTAAGACTAGAAAATCATGTGTGGTGTAAGCACATATGCCATACAATATAAAACTCCTCTCTGTTGCGATGGGTCTTGATACATCGTATACATGTATCCCTTCCCATAATTCCTTCAATTTGTCTACAAATGGTTGTAGGTAGACATCCATATTATTCACTTGTCTTCAACTAGAGACTATAAGATCCAACATAAGATGTTCATTCTTCATGAAAAACCATAGGGGGATATTATTGTTGATCACTACTATAGGACAAACATAATAGTTGGTGTTTTGTAGGGAATATGGGTTGACGCCATCCATGGATATGATGAGTCATAGACTTCGTACTTCATCCTTGAATTTTTTGATCCATGTATCCTCTATATGCTTCATGGATATTGAATCGGTTGGGATTCACATAACTACCGACTCATTTATGTGCGAGGCATGTCATCCCTGCAACATAGCTAATTTTTTGTAATGCAAGAACCTTTGAATCCTAGGGATTATAGGCATGTACCTCAATATATTATGAGGAGGACCATGTGATTTACCCTTTTTATTTGATTTATGATATATGTCATGCCCACATTTCATACATAGCTCTTTGTTTGCATATTCTCCTCTATATGTAATACAATCATTTGTACATGCATGACATGATATGTACTCAACACCCAATATTTTCAACATTTGTTTTGCCTCTTCATAGCTACCGTGCAAGACATTATCACTTAGAAGGACCTTATATTTGAATAACCTATAGTTAATGGGCAATAGAAATGTACAATGTCATTTAAAGTTCATAAAATTATTATTTTTTTAATGTTGATTGTGTGACAAGATTTCTCAAATTATAAGGGACTTAATGATGGTCAGTTACCTCAATATTTCTGAGAAACATGCATTTGACATGCCAAAATTTGATTTCAAGTTGTATAGTAACATTGTTGTCCCTAGTTGGGTAGAATTTGATTGGCTGGGTCCAAAGAGAGGGGTGGTGGAAGAAGATTTCAGACTTTCGAATAAGGTATCAGTGATATGAGCATCATCCCCTCTCTCATCGTTTTGGAATACATATAACAACATTGTCTCCATGGCATTTATATCCCGTAAATAATCAACCTCAATTTCATTGACTCCATTGCTAACTTGTGAAGAAATACTATTGCTGTAGTCATTCCTAATTGGTGAATTTGGAAGTAGTGATAATTGAATAGGTGGTTGATTCAACCATTATTGGTATGCTTCATCTCCGAGTTGTTATCTTATTGTGGCCTTCTCTTTATTTGACATTGTAGTGGGGTGCAACAAAATATGATAGGTAGGTTGGTCATCATCAGAGTCCTAATTTCAAAAATATTGAACATTAGTACATCAATGATATTAGTAAGAACAATGCAATTGGTTTGTTCAAATTACATTATACCCAACATTGATTATTACCGTCGCTGACCCAGGATTGCGGCTGGAAGATGGCATGTTACTATTGGCAGTGTAAAATGCTTGTCCATTTTCATCTACCAACGACTTGCGATATGTTTCTCCTGATAAGAGATTTTGACATTTTTGAATTGGTGGAATATTATTTGCATCTGAACTCGATTCTGAATCAGGATCGTGCAAATTTGGATACATTTTTATTCAGATTGACAAGGATAAAATAAATAAATTCAATTAGATAATTGAAATATAAATAAAATCTAAACTTACTGGAGATGGAAAGGGAGAACTACGTGATGGACTTTGAGAAATATAGAATGGGATAGGATTTGAAGAATTGACCATTTGATATTATAAGCTTTTCTCCGTGCATTTGAGAAAAATCAACAATACTTTTTTAAGAATAAGGAGAATTTAAGTAGAAAATGTATACTATGAAGTACTGCAAGTCATGTCGATGCATCCTAAAAGATAATTTAAGATGAATATACTATTTTGTGTGCAAATAAAAATTTAGATAACTTTGAAAGCATAATGGTGTGCTTATTTAAACAACACACATCAATGCATATATAACAATAAAAAGCATCGGGGCATTTATTTACGAGTCGCACCGGTTCGTAAATAAATAAAAAATAATTATTTGATATCGGTGCTCCAAAATTTTTAAGTGCACTAGTGCATTTTATATAGAAAAACACTGGTGCATTATATTAATAGATGTACCAGGGTTTCGAAAAACTTATAAAAAAAAATGACTTTGATTTTTTACGATTGGAAAAAGAGCAGGAATTTAAAATATAATTTTATAAAGTCATTTAAATAGTAAAAACATATTCAATGTTTCATTATTTTACCAAAATTTACAGTGGAGATATTTGCAAGAGAGACATACCGAAGATCATTGTGGAGCATAAGAATACTTTGGAACAACATGATTATTCAAAAGATCATAATTTGAAGTTTATGGTGATTCATTTAAAACCCTTTTCATAAAATATTTCATGGGTATTAAGTTATTCAATATTTTATTATTTTGCCAAAATTTATAGGGGAGAGATTTGCAAGAGAGACATACAGGGGAGCATTGTGGAGCAACATATCAATACTTTGGAACATGAGACTTATTCAGAAGATCAAAATTTGAAGGTTATGGTGATCCATTCAAAACCCTTTTGGAACAACAAAATTATTCAAAAAATCAGAATTTGAAGGGTTTTGTGATTCACCCAAAACCCTGCATAGTAAATTTTTTAAATTTTACTGTTGATTTTAATAATAATTTTTTTTATAATTTGTATCTCTATTTAGATACAAATTAAAATTTAGAAAAAAAATAATTGCATAATTGTCTGTGAAAATCATACATTTTGTTTAATGTAATGGAATTAGTGTCCTAATTGAAAGACAAGGGGTTACTAATAAGTGTCGACCCATTTTGTATGACAAAGAGCCTATTATTCATATATAATAAAATATGTTTTATTTTATTCTATTGTGTTGTCCAATGTTGTTGTGAAATGTTACATCACTGATTAAATATATGGATGATTAAATATTATAATGAAGAGATGAAAAATATGATGATATAACAAATTAATCCAAACATCATATCCAAATGCACTAATCATAATTTAATTTATATGAATAATATTATAAGATATATGTGAATTTTTTGATGAACAATGAAATTAAAAAATAACAATAATTGTGCATTGTCACAAGTCAATGTTTATAAAAAGAGAAAATGACAACCGATGTGTTTAATGATAAAAAAGCATTGGTTCTTTTGTATCACACTTTTGCCTCGGTGCTTTTTGAATATCATGCACCAGTAGGGTTTATTTTTTAATGCACCGATGCATGGTATCATAGATTCGTCTGATTCCTTATTCTTATTAAGGCACATGTGCGTTATTTCTTATAAGAGCATCGGTGCCCCAATAATTTTTGGACAACCCCCGTGCTTTCTTGTAAATGTAAGCACCGATATTTTAAGTTAGAGAACGCATCGGTGCTTAGTATCATAGATTCCATAGGTGCATTGTTGTGATTAAATAGCCGAGGTGTTATTTTGTATAAACGCACTGGTGCCCCAAACATTTTAGGTCTCGTACGGTTCTTTCAGTGTAATGTAGGAACCAATGCTTTATGTTTGGGAACACACTGGTGCGTATAGACCATGAAGCGCACCACTAAGAAAAACATCCTCTACAACCTCCACCTGCCCAATATTTTTTAGTTATAATTAAGTTCTGTTATAATATTCACAAAAAACATCCACTACCAAAAATAGATGTTTTCATGGAGGTTTTCTTGACATTTTTTTCCAATTTTGTAACACTAAAAACCTCTGCTAGATGGTCTTTTCCTTATAGTGCTTACATTTTCTCATTCTCTCCCTAAAGTTTGGTAACATTGATTTTTAATACTTCATTCTCAAACTTAATGTGTCTGTATAATAACTCAACTTCCCGAAGTTTTGATTTCAAATTTTTAATCTTCCTAATCTTCTTTTGAAACTTTAAAGAAGATATCATCTTTGTATCTGCAGTGTCTTCAACATGGTGATTTATTTATGCATAATTTTTACATGAAGGTATTTTACTCATAGCTTGATCACATAAATACCAACTTATACCTTTGGTTGTGGGATTACCATGTTCATCAATTGTTCTTTTTGAGTCTACAACTTCTATCATTGGTTTATTTTCTTCATTATGTCTGGAATTTCCCTTGATTCTAGCATGCTTATTCATGCTTCATGTATTCCTTCTCATCGGTAAATGTTCTTTATCAAAATTGGCCTTTCTCTTCCTTGACTCTATCATTTTCACCTTGTTCTTTAGAATTTCAGATCCTTTGCCTTTAATTTCTTATACTGTTGAAATGTTGGCCAATACTGAGGAGGGGGGAGGGTGAATCAATATTTCTTCTTTTTCAATATTTTCAATAATAATTAATTATTTAAACTTATCAATCACAACAATTGATCAACAAGAATGTACTGAAAATAGAAATTAAATATAACAATTAAAAAAAGTACAAGTTACAACATGTAGGAGACACTAATCTCTCTTCTTTTGAGCACCAACTCAAGGAGACACCAATCCCATGTTTAGAGCACAAATTCTAGAAAGCAACAAGAACTTGAGGAAGCACCAACTCCCTTATTTTCAAGCACCAACTTGAGGAAGCACAAAATCCCTTGTTTTAGGCTTCAACCTATAGAGGACTTCAATCCTCCCTTACTTCTCCCTACCACCCTCACTTCATGTGAATGTTTCAAGTTCTTCCTTGGACTCTGTCTGTGTTTTAATATTCTGAATTAGACCACAGAGACATTTTATTTCCACCACAATTTCTAGTTTATATAGTATTTCAATAGGTAAAATATTGAACCAATGTGTCTTTTGACAATGAACCATTGCACCTCTTCATTTAATTTTAACAATAATGCTGACATTTAGTAGTTGATTTTAACTTAAAGACTTCAAATCCTTTGTAAGTTATTTATCCCTTCATGTGAAAAAAATATTGTAGTAGCGATGGAATGGTTGGGTGCCAATATTGTCAAATTACTCCACAAGCCATTTAAACTGTTACATAAATCAAATACTGCAAAGGCACTTTCTTCAACCCACTTTTCCAAATGACTGCGGACTTATGCACTTAAGTGTTTCTCCTAGAGCCTCTCTTTGTCCCTTATTCTTCTATATAGGACCTCATTTGAAAATGTTCGCGGGCTTATTTTGTTCTAGGCCCTTGGTTCTCCTTATCAACTACTTTACCTTATCACACAACCGATGTTGGAACCAAATCCTCCAGACTTCGACAATCAAGCTATTCTCCATTTACAATCCTTGCATTCTTCTAGGGTAGTACCTCTCGAAGTGGTTACCTCTAAATTTTATATGACAACTATTGGTGCATTGTGACACACCTCATCTTTTGATTGCAATGATTAATCGACAGACCTAAATATTTTTACTTCTGATGCACTTTTATCCTATCCTTCTACTGGTTGATCCAACATCTAGCATAATTCTTGAAATCTCTAGATCAACGGTCTGGATTTATTTCACTGATCTGACTTCCCTTTGATCTGCACTTAACTCACCTACAACGTTTTGCATGTGGTTTCTACTCCGCCATAGATCTATCGTCCCAATGGAGGGTCCACAATCATTTCAGGATTTTGAGATTCCAAGATTTCATGATGTTTTCATTTTACAATCTTCCAACTCCTCGGAGGTTGACCTACCGAAACGGTCATAAAGTGATGCTAAGAGCTTACTTTCGGTTGACAATTCCCCCTTACACTATCCTTCAACTAGCTTAATCCAACGATTGAGATTTCAATCAATATACCTATCAGATTAGGCAGTTGTCAGGGTTTTGTGATTTCATGATTTCACGATCCTTGCAGTTCCCAACCTTTCAAATTCATGAAGGATTACCTACCGAAATGGTAATAAAGCGATGATGACTGCTAAATTTCGGTTGACACTTCCACTTTCCTTATTCTTCCACTGGCTTGATCAAATGATTCTGATTAGTTTAACAATTGAGATTGACAACTTGTGCGATTTCGACGATTTCAGCTTCAGGATTTTTTGGATTACTTAAAATTCTTTATACCTGGAGGGTCAGTGTCGAATGACCACCACGAAACTCACTAACCGAATCGAACGATTGAGGATGATTGGATCGATATGACAATTGAGATTTAATATCTCTCGATCATTGGATTGATCCAACGACTGTGAATGCTCCCAATATGGATCTAAAAACTGTAATGCTTCCAATTCTTTATATTGGATTCCTCTGCACCTCGTGCTTTGTCTTCTGCATGATTCTCATGTTATCTCTCTTGAGCTTCAGGATCTGCAATAATTTGATAGAAATGCCCCATCTTTGTTGACATTAATACATCTCATCGTGGCACATTAATAATTCTTCTCTTCAAACCAGCGAAACAATTCCACTTCACATATTTTCTAAGGTTGACATCAATGACAACCAAATTTCCAAAAATCTCCCCATTTCTCATTGATGGAAACTTAGTAAAACAGATTTGCTCCCCCTGTGAATGTGTACTAAATTTTTTTTTAGTCCTTTGGGTTGACTCCCCCTATCTTAATGATTTTTACTTTGGACTTGTTTTATTTTTAATATCTCCCCCTTTGATATCAATGGAAAAGGAACTTCCTTCTACTATTTTGCAACTCCCCCTGTCAACAATTCTCCCTCTTTGACTACTAATTTTATACAATCAAGACCTTTCAAGAGAGACTATAATTTTTTTAGTATATGTCAAAAAAATTCTTTTACCATGGTCCTTTCATCTGTTGTTGTACTACTAGCTCAAATACTCAAGACATGTTTTATTCTTCCATGATACTTTAAGCTATAATCCTCTTCTAACCATGTTGCTTCAATAATGCACTAGATATATTTTAATTATGTTTTTCTTTTAGCTTCCTTCAAGAGTGTGCCAAGATTTATACAAGTGCTACTCAAGAACTATCTTTACTTCCTTCCATATTTCTCCCAATTTCTTCATGATGCTAGTCAACTTATTCACTCATTTGTAACCCAAAAACCTCTTCATTTTTTTGTTGTCTCAAACAATGTATGGTTTTGTGCCCATACAATCATAGCTATATTCTTGACATTCAAATCTTTCTCATGCTCATATTTCTACTCAAATAGAAGTAGATTTGATATTAATGTTGTCATCATGTAGCTCCTCAACCCTTGATCTTTGCTCAATAACCTCTTGTTTTTTGTTGTAAGAGTCCTCTTCATAAGTTTCTTATTCTTTTAGGAATTTCATCATCAAAGATAATGTTGGTTTCTTTTGTTCTGATCCAATTGTTGAAGATTTCATCACAGCTTAGGTTGTTCATTCATCTTTGTGGACAAACTTCAAGGAGTTGTTATACAAAAATCTTCATTGTTGATTTTGAAACTTCCTCATATGCCTTCCTTGATTATTCATATCAAAACAAGTTCTAAAATTTCTTCCATTGGCATCAGTTTGTAATTCCCAACAAATTTTAAGGGAATGGTCAAATTTGTCATCAAGTTTTTCTTCTTATTCAGTTCATGATACTGAGATTGTAGTCAGTCCTTCAATCCATTCTTTCCTTTTGTTAATATTTTTTTGTTGATGGGGATTTTAGTAGATCATCAAAATGAAATTGAAAACCTTCCAAGATCTTCATTTCTCAATTCCTACAAACTATCATCAAGTAATAAAACAGGACTAGGTTATGAAAAACTATGATTTTCACATTCCTTATTAGGATCTTCACCTATCATTTTCCTATTATCAACTTCATCAATCTCAGGTGTAATATCTTCATTCTCTTTCTTGCTTTGTACTTCAGATTTTCTTTTCCATATTTTCTCATGTATTTCTTCTTGGATATTGGAAGTTTTTATGGGATTCTTTGGTAGTTTACACTCACTAACTTTGTGACCATGATTTTTGCATTTGTGGCATTCAACATTGTAATTTTGTAATGGAGAGAATGAATTATAGTTTCTATTCTCTTGATTATTCTTGTCATTCTTATAATCATATCTTTGAACATTTTTATGATTGTACTTTCCATAAGCTCTACAATGTAACATTTTATTCCCAAAATTATTGCAAGAGAAGCAATAACCAAGAAAGATATGTTGATACCTTTTTGGGGAAGTTCTTCTTGTAGTTGTATTTCTATGTTCATTTTCTTTTGAAGGGAAAACATATTTCCGTTGAATAGAATTGGTCTTTATCTTGTCATGTTTCTTTTTGAAGGAGATTTGAAGGGAAGCTGTATAATTGTTAGGAATTTGATTAGTTTCCTGTGATGTAGAGTTTGATCCTTTATTTTATTTCTTTTGATCATAACCTGGTCCTGTTTTATTACTTGATGATATTTGACTATTAAGAATTCCATTCAATATTTTTGAACTATTTTCAGATCTCGATTGCTTCTTTTCTTTCTCAAGTTCCCTTTTTAGAAGGACAATTTTAGCCTCTATATTTTCACACTCTTGTTTCTTTTCACTGAGTTGTTTTCTTATGACCTCTTCAGTTCTTTTGGCTTCTTGGAGTTCATTCTTCAAGTAAATAATAATTTTCTATGTTTTCTTGATAGTTTTTGAAACTTCCTTTTCTCTTGATTTTTGTACTTCTTCATACTCTAGTAGTTGTTCTCTTAATGATTTATTAATCTTTTTATATTTTCTCAGTTCTTCAAGAGAACTAATAAGTTATTCTTCAAGGTCTACTTCTCCTTCAAATTCAGAGTTTCCTTCATCTTCATTTTGATTTTCTATTCCCATAAATAGAAGCTTTGTCTCCTCATCTTCACTCATGTTAGATAAACTGTTGTCTTCTTTGGAGTAACATATTTTCTTTTTCTTGTAGAATTTATCTTTGTATTTGGATTTATCCCTTTCATGGCCTTTCTATTTGTAAGCTTCTTCATCATCACTATCCTCCTACTTGGGTAGGAAAATTTATTAGAAAAGTGTCCAATTTTTCCACACTTGAAGCATTTGGAAGGTAACTTCCCTTTGTATTTCTTAGACCCTTTCCTAATTTTCCTTATGAAGTTATCTTCTTCTTCATCTGATATGTCTAAGTGAGTTTCATTTTATACATGTTCATGGTTCTTTGTTTTTGAATATTTAAAGGTTGCTTCCCCTTTTTATGGTTTTTCTTGTCCCGTTCTCATTTCATAGGCTACAAGAACCCCATGAAGTTCATCCATTGTAATTTTTTCAAGGTTTTCATGATCCTCCATGGTAGACACTTTGACATCATATCTCATTGGTAATGATCTCAGTACCTTTTGAACAATATTTTTGCATCTAAATCTTCTCCCAGTTCTCTGATTGAATTGACAATTTCATCCACTCTTTAAAGATATTGTGCAATGATTTTCTTTCATTTTTATATTCTCAAATTGTCCACTGTAAGTTTGAAGTTTTGCTTGCTTGAATTTTCCATTTCCTTCATATATGATTTTCATTTTGTCCCAAATTTCCTTTGTTGATTTACAATGCATTACTTTTACAAATATAGGATTAGCTAATCCACCCAGAATTCCATTAACAACTCTTGAATTATCGTTGCAGAGTTTCTTTACCACAAAATTTGAGGGTGCAATAGTTGGTGCAATGTAACCATTTACCATAGATAGCCAAACATCACATACAAGATACATCAGATAAATTTTCATCCTTATACTCCAAAATGCATAATCATATCCTTTGAATAATGGTGCTCTATTAGAAGACATTCCTTCTTGTTGATCCATAGGGATTTCTTAGATTCTTCCTTCAAGTGGTTAGAATATGGTGAAGGAACATGCTCTAATACTAATTGTTGAAATGTTGGCCAATATTGAGAGGGGTGGGTGAATCAATATTGTTTCTTTTTTAATATTTTTAATAATAATTAATTATTTAAACTTATCAATCACAACAATTGATCAACAAGAATATACTGAAAAACATAAATTAAATATAAAAAGTACAAAAAGTACAAGTTACAATGTGTAGGAGACACCAATCTCTCTTCTTTTGAGCACCAACTCAAGGAGATACCAATCCCTTGTTTAGAGAACCAACTCTAGGAAGCGACAACTCCCTATTTTGAAGCACCAACTTGAAGAAGCACCAAATCCCTTGTTTTTAAGCACCAACTTGAGGAAGCACCAACTCCCTTGTTTTCAAGCACCAACTTGAGGAATCACCAACTCCCTTGTTTTAGGCTTCAACCTGTAGAGGACTCCAATCCTGCCTTGCTCCTCCCTACGACCCTCACTTCATGTGAATGTTTCAAGTTCTTCCTTAGACTCTGTTTGTGTTTTGATATTTTGAATTAGACCACAAAGAATTTTTATTTCCACCATAATTTATGGTTTATATAGTATTTTAATAGGTACAAGATTGAACCAATGTGTCTTTTGACAATGAACCATTGCACCTCTTCATTTAATTTTAACAATAACGATGACATTTAATAGTTGATTTTAACTTAAAAGACTTCAAACCCTTTGTAAGTTATTTATCCCTTCATGTGAAAACAATATTGTAGAAGCAATGGAATGGTTGGATTCCAATATTATTGTCAAATTACTCCACATGCCCTTTAAATTGTTACAGAAATTGAATTCTCCAAAGGCGCTTTCTTCAACCCACTTTTCCAAATGATAATGGGCTTAAAACGACAGGCTTATCCACTTAAGCGCTTATTCTACGCCTCTCTTTCGCCCTTATTATTCTACACAAGACCTCATTAAAAAATGTTTGCAAGCTTATTTACTTCTATGCCCTTGGAGCTCCTTATAAACTCCTTTAACTTATCACATGATTGGTGCTGGAACCAAATCCTCCGGACTTCGACAATTGAGCTATTATCCCTTTACAATCCCCTCATTCTTCCGAAGTGGTACCTCCTGAAGTGGTTACCTCTCACTTTTAACTGACAACTTCCGGTGCATTATGACGTACCTCACCTGTTGATCAAAATGATTGATTGACATATCTAAATATTTCGACTTCCACTGGATGATCCAACAACTAGAATAATTCCCAAAATATCCAGATCAACGGTCTAGATTTATTTCATTGATCTAGATTCCATTTTATCTGTTCTTAACTCACCTATAACTTGTATCGTGTGGTTGCTACTCTTCCATAGATCTATCGTCCCGATGGACAATCTACAATCATTTCGGGATTCCAGGATTCTGGGATTTCGTGATGTTTTCATTTTACAATCTTCCAACTCCCCGAAGGTTGACCTACCAAAAAGGCAATAAAGTGATGGTAACTTCTTACTATTAGTTGACAACTCCCCCTTACACTATCCTTCCACTAGATTAATCCAATGACTAATATTTCAACCGATCTACCTATCGGATTGGACGACTGCCACGATTTCACGATCCTTGCAGTTCCTAACATTTCAACTTCCCAAAGGATTACCTATGGAAATGGTCATAAATTTATTATGACCACTTATTGTCAGTTGAAACTTCCACTTTCCTTATCCTTCCATTGGCTTGATCAGACGATTATGATCAATTTAACAATTGAGATTAGCGGCTTGCATGATTTCGGCAATTTTGGCTTCGATATTTATTGGATGACTTAAACTTATATATACATGGAGGGTCAGCGCTGAATGACCATGATAGAACTAACTAACCTAATTGAACGACTGCGGATGATCAAATCGATTTGATGGTTGAGATTTAATCTCTCTTGATCACTGGATTGAGCCAACGTCTGTGATTGCTCCCAATATGGATATAACAGTTGTAATGCTTCCAATTCTTTATATTATATTCCTCTCCACCTCGTGCTCTGTCTTCTGTGCGATCCTCATGCTACCTCTCCTAAGCTTCAGGATCTGCAATAATTTTACATCAATGCCCCATCTTTGTTGAAATTAATACATCTCATCATGGCACATTAACAATGCTTCTCTTCAAACCAGTGAAAAAATGGAACTTCACATCTTTGTTAAGGTTGACATCAATGAAAACCAAATTTCCAACAAAGACAAGAGGTTCGATTTTCAAATCTTGGTCATTTATATCCCATTTTGGCTTCACACTTTCTAAACCCAACAATTTTGATGTGCTAGGTTCGAGTTTAGAACCTCTAGTTTTAGGTTTAGTTCTGACTTGACTTCATTGTTCACCTAATGTTTTCCCAATTTTTGAATTGTTATTACTATGACCCTTTGATGGCTCCATTTTAAATTTTTTCTTGACATTAGTCTCACAAATTTTGGTTGTTATAGGGTTCAAATCCTTGCATTGATTGGACCAGTCTTAATTTTCAAACCCCAACTGCTATGAACCCTTGATGGGGAATAGTTTTGGTTCCAGTTGCTACAAGTTTTGAAATCTTGGCTTTAAAAGATCTAGGGTTCCAATCCCAACTTCCCTAAACTTCTACAAACTTATTTCTAATTAGGAATTTCTCCTAGTTATTGTTTGTTTTCCTTAATTATTCTCCTACCATAATCTTAAGAAGACTATGATGATATAAAATTTCTTATATGCCTTTAGGGTTTCGTTGTAACCCCTGCACCATTTTCTTTAGACTACTCCATAGGTAGAAAGGTAGGTTTATTTCCTTACCAGTTTTAAAATGTATCAACAATCTAATGTGGTATAGAAATATTATGGCATAACTTCCCTTACAGATGTTGGAAGATTGGTTGTTGTCATTGATGTCAACCCTAGCCATTGGATTTTGGACCCCACAATTGATCGAAGTAGATAGACATGAAGGAAATTACACATCCAAATAAAAAACCCATGGATGGATAGTATAATTCATGCCGCTTCCGGTGGTATGTGGCAGGTCACATGGATCCTCATGATTGAGGAGAAATGAATTTTTGAATATGACAATGTGAACTGAAGTAGAAACTACATGTCACCCTAATGTTAAAATGAAGTGACATAAAGGGTATAAATGCATCTCATTATACATTCATTTTTCAACACACACAAGTTTATTAATGAAAAAGGAGATATAAGTTGAATTTCTGAGGAAATCTGAAGTAAAGAAGGCCAAATTTCAAGGGAGGATGAAGTCTTTTGGTGATGTGTTCTAAGGTATGTTATTTACAGGTCATCTTACCATTTTTGCTATAATTTTGTTTCTACAATGATTAAGATGGTGAAATTTGGAGGTTATTGAGAAGACATATCTAGGTACATTTGGTAAAAATTTCAGCTCTTTATTCTCTACAATTTTGGAGATACACTCTGTGGAATATAGGGTTTTTGACTAGTCCTGAAGTTAGTCACAAACAAGTGTTCCAGGTAAGACAATCATAATGTCTGCTAAGCCCTAAATAATGGCTCATTACCCCTTAATTGGGGCATATTATATTAGTAATGTTATTTTATTTGTGTCGGCTTTAAGACATTAGTTGTAATTATACCTCCTAGTCTCCTATATATACCAAGGAGACATTTTCATTTTGAATCATCTTGTGATTGTACATTTATGTGGGCATAAGGAGGTTTCCCCCTCAAAGAGGCTTATTATCTAAATTTATCTCTTTTTCAAGGTGTTGAGTACTTATTTTGAGGTTTTTCTATGCTATATTGATATTTGGTTCTTAACATATGGTATCAGATCTCAAGGTCTTGGGATTTCGCTGCACTATAAAGTGTTTTATACAACATTTTAGAAGGAACATCTTGGAGGGAATTTAGTAGATGGATCAAGGTACATTGGGTTAAAATTTCATCCCTTGAGGCCTTATACTTTCAGAGATACAACTTGTGCATTATAGGGTTCTGGAATCTTCCTGAACTGAGTCATTACATAATTTTTTCTATAATTTTTTTTAAATACTACTTGGAATATTGATGAAGGTGAAGAAATGCATAGGGACATAAATTATTTACAAAAGAATATAGTAACAAAATATGAACTACAAGATATGGAAGCTAAGTTGGAGGCAAAGATGGATGGTTTCATGGAAGGATTGAAACATTTCATAATAGAGAGGACACCTGAAAGTGAAAATGTATCCCATAAAATTCATGATGAGGACACAAGGAAGGTTAATCGAGAATGGAGAAAATCTAACTTTGGGTTGAAGAACAACCACGTTCCTAAGATCGATATGAGGAAGTTTGATGGCAAGGACCCTATCACATGGATACTTCAGATGGAGCAATTCTTTGATCTACATAATGTTCCACATACACAAAAGGTACAAATTGCTTCTTTATATTTAGAACCTAATCAATTTTTATGATATAGATGGTTGTGTTCTCACAAATCAATTGCCACTTGGACAATTTTCACGAAAGAAATGATAGCACACTTTGAGGATACAAGGAGCAATACCTTCTTTAGCCAATTGATAAATCTCAAGCAAAAGGGTTCAGCTACAGAGCACATTGAGAACTTCCAAATATTGAATATAAAGGTAACAGATGTTCCATATGGGCACTTGATTGATGTATTCATAGGGACTTTAAGAGATAACATTCAACATGAGTTTCGCCTTTGGGAACCCAAATCATTGGAGATTGCATTTAGGGTGGCGAGAAATGTTGAAAGTAAAAATATGGATATGGATACTAGAAGGACCAATCCTAACATCTATAGAGAGAATAATGCTCCTTCTTCTAAAACACCTCAACCTAAAAGGCTGACACCTCAACAATTGGAGGAAAGAAAAGCAAAGGGTTTATGCTTTAATTGTGACAACAAGTATAGTAAGGGACATATGTGTGGTGAGAAGAAATTATTCTACATAGATTGTGAAGAGGAAGAAGAACAAGAACATGAACAAGAACCATCTCAAGATGAAAACATAGAATCAATTTCATCTGAAGAGTTGACTCCCACGATATTGTGTAATGCATTGGCTGGAATTAGCACTCCTCAAACCCTCAAGATTGAAGGATATATCAAAAAGAAAAAGGTAATAGTCCTAATTGATTCTGGCAGTACTCATAATTTCATTCACTATAAATTAGCCAAAGATCTCAATTGCTTTGTATATCCAACACCAGAGTTTCAAGTAATGATTATAGATGGAGGAACTATTGATTGCTCAAGAAAATGAAATAATATTAATCTTACTATGGGGGAATATGTAATGAATAGTCCAATGATTGCTATACCCATGGGTGGTGCTGATGTTGTACTAGGAATCCAATGGTTACAATCATTAGGAACAATGGCTTTTAATTTTCAAGAACTTTTCATGAAATT
>ML789070.1:504421-523094 GCA_009831015.1 Picea engelmannii | reverse complement strand
TACCTAATAGGTAGGCACTTCAAGGTCAAAACAAATCATGATAGTCTTAAATACTTCTTGGAACAAATACTATCTTCAGAAGAACAACAAAAATGGGTAACCAAGATATTGGGTTATGATTTTGAAATCGTCTATAAAAAAGGAAAGCAAAATGTTGTGGCAGATGCACTCTCAAGGGAGGATGAAGATGTTGAGGCCTTTCTCTGTGCTATCTCGATCATCCAACCCGATTGGATAATAGAAGTAAGGGATGAATGGAAGAATGACGAAAAACTGTGGACTCTCATTCAAAGGCTGCAACAAGATTACAGTACATCAGATACATTTACATGGAAAAATGATTCACTATGATACAAAGATCACTTATATTTATGTAAGAAATCACAACTCAAACAAAAGGTACTATTGGAATTGCACGCCTCTCCAATAGGAGGGCACTCGGGATTTTTAAAAACCTACCATAGGGTCAAGAAAGCTTTTTTTTGGGATGGCCTTAAAAATGATGTTCAAAGGTTTGTGGCAGAATGTTTGGTTTTCCAACAAAATAAGGTGGAAACAATTAAGACCCTAGGTCTTTTACAACCATTAGCCATCCCAAGTCAATGTTGGGAGGAGGTTTCCATGGATTTCATCACAGGGTTACTGAAGTCTAAATAAAAGAGTGTCATCATGGTGATTGTTGATAGACTGACCAAGTGCACACACTTTTGTGCACTCTCACATCTCTTCAAAGCTAGTATAGTTGCCACCACATTCATGGAGATAGTTCAAAAGCTACATGGCAACCTAAAGTTTATTGTAAGTGATAGAGATCCCATCTTCACTGAACATTTTTGGACATAATTATTTTCTTGTTTGGGTACTCAATTGGCTCATAGCTCATCCTATCATCCTCAATCTGATGGACAAACCGAGATAGTGAACAAATTTATAGAAGGCTACCTTCGTTGCTTTGTCTCTGATAAACAAACACAATGGTTCAAATGGTTACCCTTGGCAGAATGATGGTATAACACCTCCTTTCATACTGCAACAAAAATGACACCATTTGTGGCACTTTATGGATACCACCCTCCCTCCATCATTTCTTCTCTAAAATAAAAATCTAAGGTTCAAGCAGTGGAAGATCACATCGAGCATCGACAACAAGTTCTCCAAATATTAAAGGACAACCTGACCATGGCACAAAATCGTATGAAACAACAAGCAGATCAACATCGTAGTGAAAGAAGTTTTGAAGTAGGGGATTGGGTGTTTTTAGGACTACAACCATTCAAACAAATGTCCCTCAAGCAAGCCAAGAAGGATAATAAATTATCATCAAAGTACTATGGCCCTTATAAGGTGTTGCAAAAGATTGGTACTATGGAATACAAATTAGAGTTGCCTGCATCTTCATGAGTACACCCAATTTTCCATGTTTCATGCTTAAATAAGGTTATAGGTGACAAGATCCGAGTTCAAACTATATTGCTAGAACTTGGCAAGGAAGGGAAAATCATATTGGAGCCTGAAGCCATCACTGACACAAGAATTCTCCAGTTGAGGAATAGATCCATTTTAGAGTATCTCATTAAATGGAGGAAACTACCGGCTGAAGATTTCACTTGGGAATATGAGTTTTTTATACAGAAGCATCCATAGTTACTCAAGCGTTGCAGACAACACTTGTCTTAAGGGGAGGGGCATGTTAAGCCCTAAATAGTGGCTCATTACCCCTTAATTGGGGCATATTATATTAGTAATGTTATTTTATTTATGTTGTCTTTAGGACATTATTTGTAATTATACCTCCTAGTCTCCTATATATATACCAAGGAGACATTTTAATTTTGAATCATCTTGTTATTGTACATTTATGTGGGCATAAGGAGGTTTCCCCCTCGAAGAGGCTTATTATCTGAATTTATCTCTTTTTCAAGGCGTTGAGTACTTATTTTGAGGTTTTTCTATGCTATATTGATATTTGGTTCTTAACAACGTCTTCATAGAGAATCCAAATGAAGTGAGACCAATTTCATTGGAAAGAGTGTGAGCTTTAGTTTCATTTGTATGGAGTTCAGAATCTGATGTTAAATATTGAGCATGGGGCATTCTGTACAAGTTCTCTCTCCTGAATAAACCATAATTGAATAAGATCTACCATTTTCTCTATAACTCCTTTTCTGGGAGGATTCAAGGAGTGAAAATAGGAGGATTTTCAGAGAATACATTGAGTAATATTATCTAAAGGATCAGAGTATTCCAAGAAGTGAATAATTTCATAAGTTAAGGAAGTCTCAGGAAACATTATGATGCAGGAGCATCGCCAACACATCAAGCGAGCCAGTGCGGAAGTGGAAGACAACTGGATAAGCCAACACCAAATTTTTGAAACTGCCTTGGAAATTGTTGCGCGATCTTAAATGAGCCATTAAGATGAGGCACATTTATATATTGTACAGGGACCTTGAGCAGATAGCTCTCGTCCTTTAGTAGATAGACGACATTTAAAATAGTTAATGCAGGTAGATAGGATTTTTAATTCTAGATTTGATGGCTTTAGAGCGCAAGAGGGAACCGAGATATAGACACCCTCATTGTGCATTGTAATAGGATTCAGAAGCATTTTGAGAGAAAGAACATGTAGAGAGCTGTGTAAAGAACACCCATGTACTGATATTTGAATTAATAGAAAATCTTTGATTCAAATTCATGGTTATGTGTTGTTCTCTGTGTATTTGATGTTGATATGCTCATAAATGTTTGCTTCCTGTCTTACAATTGATTCTATATGCTATGTACGTGATTTCATGTATAAACAGAAGTCTGAGAGAGTGAAGGAATGAGTTTCAATTGTTTCTCTATTTGAGCCAGAGATTCCTGCAAGGAGTGCAGTTGAATTTGTCTGCAAGGAGTGTGTTGACAGAGGGTTTAGATAGAGATAACTTGTGTTCTCATTCATCCCTGAAATGAAGTTGGGCATAGGAGCCATGCAAGGAGTGCGCAGGCCAAGTGAAGTTCAGGGTTGCAAACCTGAGCAAAGTAGTGAAGGACTGCTGTTGCATATGTGCGCAGAGTCGAAGAACTTCAACACTTAGATGTGGTTGGAGGTCTGCCGCAAGGATTGCACGCGAGAGGATTTTATTTATAAAGATTCGAAGTCGTGCAGAAGCTCAGGAAGTATAGACCTCTGAGTTACTGAAGAACGACGCAGACAAGTTGCGACTTGAAGTTGCAAGGGAGTCACAGGTTGGTGAGCATGCAAATGAGTCTCGTGGGGAGACACTTAGTCATTTCACAGAATTTCATCAGGAAGAACGGGCGAACAAAATCCTCTAAGGAGATTTCGCGAAGTTCCGAGAACCGTCTGATCTTGTGGAGGTGCAAGGATGTTACGATGAGAACGTCAAAGGGTTTAAAGCTCAGGAGGGGCAGAGCATTGATCCAAGCCGGTCAGGGTCATTGGATTCACACGCATATCGTGAATTGGGGTTTCGTGAGTCGAAGCTCCAAATTATTGCAACAAGAATCACGATATTGCGATACGCGATATCCAGACAGTTCAAAGGACAGTGTGTTGGCCACAACGGAATCGACGAGTGGAGGACATGTGGCATAAGTCATCGGGGTTTCATAGTGAGAAGGGCCGGGACATTGGTGTTAGGATTTGCGATCCTGCGAATCCCGAAATCCCGATAGAAGTGATGGGAGGTGGAAAATCCAACTCGCACGTGCGTTGGAGATTTGGCGTATCGGGTATCGGAGGTTGGTAAAGCGAGTTGCTTGATATCGTGAGTGGTGAAAGCGTGATAAGGGAATTTTCGATAGAAGAAAAGGAGAAGTCAGCGTTGACTGGCCATCGGGTCTCGAAGATTCGAGAGCCCAGTGATCGACCATTAGACTCGTGAAGTCACGAGTTCCGATTCCCCGATAAGTAGAGAGAGAGAAGGGGATCGCGCGGAGGTTTCTGTGGGTGAAGATTTCCCGATAGGGAAATAGAAGAACCTTTGAGTTCTTCGGGCTAAGAGAAGAGAAGATCCTGTGTGAGCAAACGTGCCTGCAGGTGCGGCTGCGTCACATTATCAGGTTCTATGTAATGGTTGGTTGATGCTGATAATTTAATGTAAAGTTTTATTATCTATCATATATTCTTGGGTGGAAGGAAGGGGAAAGGATGGATAGATCAACCCTCTCTTGATATTGGAGGATTGTATATTCATTTTGGAGGTTTATCCCTCCCTTTATATTTGGAAGCTGTAGCTACCTTTGGAAGTCATTACTTAATTTGAACAATAATACATGATTACTTCTTATATACTGTGCATGATGTATCGGTGTATCTCTTATACTATTTTTCATTGTTCATTGGATATAAATTGAATACACGATCTGATTGAATTACAAGTTCAAAAATACTAATTTCTCTAAATGTTGATTCTCCCCCTCTCAGTATTTCTAACAATTGGTATCAAATTTGGTTGCCTTTAGAACAATTTAACCACTGGAAGGAAAATCTTGAGAAGAGATGGATGACCATGAGCACATTCCAAATGGGATTCAATTATTTGATGTAATAAATTATGCATACTGGAGTGATAGAGTGAAAAATTACCTAAAAACTTTGGGAGTAGACATTTGGTACTCAGTTTTAAATGACTATGTAATCCCAAATAATGCTCCAATCGATCCAAATGAGAAGAAGCTTATGAGTTGTAATTCAAAATCTATACATGTTATTCTAGGAGCATTGGCACCAACCATTGCTAGAAAAGTGATGGGCTGCAACACTGCTAAAGAGGTATGGGACAAACTCAAGAGTATCTATGAAGGTGATCCAAAAGTTAAGCAGGTCAAGCTTCAACGACATAGAGAAGAATTTGAAAATTTGAAGATGGATTAAAAGGAAGATATTGCAACCTATTTTATTAGAGTTGATGAATTTGTTAATGTTATCAAAGGATTAGGTGAAGAGCTCAATGAATCCTTGGTTGTACAAAAAGTTTTGAGATCACTTCTCTTGAAGTAAGATGCTAAGGTCTCTACCATTGAAGAAACTAGGGAATTGAACAAAATGACAATGGATGAATTACATGGGTCTCTTATATCATATGAAATGAGAACAGGTACAAAAAGTGACTAGCTAAACAATGAAGTAGCCTTTAAATCCATAAATAAGACAAAAGACAAGGATAATGACCTTGATGAAGAAATAGAAAATTTTGTAAGAAGGCTCAAGAAGGGAACTGATAGATACAATTGTAAGTATCCTCTCAAATGATTTAACTGTGGTAGAGTAGGACATATTTCTAAAAAATTCTACTATAAAAAGAGAAGTCTCGACAATAAAAAGATATTCTACTCCAAGGATGATGACATCTCCTCAGATGAGAGTGATGAAGAATATAATGAAGGAGGCGAAGTCCTCTTCATAACCCAAGAAACCCAGGATGATGATCACAAGAGTTCTAAAAAATAAGAAATCATTTTTGAAGAAGATTCAAATGAAGAAACCAACCTTGATTCCTTTTGGGGATAAAAAGACAATGTAGAGAGTGAACAAGAAGATTAGAATCTTGAAAAGTTGAAGCATGTTGAAACTGAAAATAGAAATCTTAGAAACACAAACATAACACTAAAAGGTGAATTGAGTAGTTGTGAATAAGAGAATTACAAGCTTGAAAATACCATTGGTAGCTTGAAGGAACAATTAGAATATTATGAGAAATTGAAAGCAAAATTGGATCACACAAAAGGGGAGTTACTATTGACAATAGAAAAGTTGAAGAAGTTTGAAAAAAGAACTGAAAAATTAGAAGAGATCCTTAGCATTCAAATATCTCCAAACGACAAGACATGACTAGGATACAATGATAGTTTGAAGACAAAAAAACAAGAGAAGGAAGATGAAAATGATGAAACCAACACTCGAGAGCAAGTTGAACAAAAAGATATAAGACTAGAATTTAGAAGGACTGAGACATCAAGAAGATCCTCTCCCATTAGGTGTGAAAAAAATCCTTATGAAGGAAACTATAGAACAATAGATCATGAACCTAGATGGACCATACCAAAAAGAATATCACTTACTCCCAGGCATCAAAATTTCTTTCTTTGACATTGTTATACTTGTGGAAATTTTGAACACAAGGCAATCAATTGTAGAATCAATGAAAGGAATAACTACGCAAGCTACATGAATGATGAAAATAGTAGATATGGAAATCTTCATAGACCTCTCAACAAAAATTATAATCTATTTGACCCATTAATGGATCAAAATATTGTATGCTACAAGTGCAATAATGTTGGTCAGAAAGCACGAGATTGTAGAGAAATGAAGGAAGATAATCCTATGCCAAATGTCCCTATACCAACTACAACAGGGAAAAGGAAAAAAATTCCGCACGATGAAAATTGTCGAATAGCATTGGTCGCTAAAGAATGCAAAGAAGAATATGAATGGTTCATAGACAGTGGGTGCTCATCTCATATGACCAGAGATCAAAGCAAATTTGTCATCTTGAAGAAAAAGGGTGGAAATGTTGCATTTGGAGATGAATCATCTACCAAAATACTTGGAAAAGTAACTGTAAAGCTTTGAAGTGAAAATGTAAAAGCAGGAAAAGTCCTATTGGTTGAACATCTAAAGCATAATCTCCTTAGTGTCAGCAAAATATGTGATTAAGGATACACTCATACGTTTGACTCCTGAAAATGTAAAATCAGAGAAAAGAACTGAGGAAGATTGGTTGTAACTACCACAAGAAGACCAAACAACATATACATCCTAGACATGAAGAAGAGAGAGAATATAGAAGCCACACAAAACGATTCCAAGGAAGAAAAAGTCCCAAAGACCAAAAATAAGGATGAAGTATTATTGAGTGCCACATGTTCAGGGGGGGCGACCCCAAAGAAGAAGGTCACCTTATGCCATTGAACTCAGGGGGATAATCCCCACCCTTTTCCATTGATGTCAAAGGGGGAGATAAATTGGGATCATGATGACATGGGGAGCATGAGTGTTGCCATCAATGAAAAAGGGAGAGATTGTTGGAAGATTGGTTGTCGTCATTGATGTCAACCCTAGCCATTGGATTTTAGCCCCCACAGTTGATCAAAGTAGATAGACATGAAGGAAATTACACATCTAGATACAACACCCATGGATGGATAATATAAGTCATTTCACTTCTGGTGGTATGTGGCACGTCACGTGGATCCTCACGATTGAGGAGAAATGAATTTTTGAAGATGACAATATGAATTGAAGTAGAAACTACATGTCTGCCCTAATGTTAAAAGGAAGAGACATAAAGGGTATAAATACATCTCATTATACATTGATTTTTCAACATACCCAAGTTTATAATGAACAATCATATATAAGTCGAATTTATGAGGAAATCTGAAGTAAAGAAGGTTGAATTTAAAGGGAGGATGAAGTCTTTTGTTGATGTGTTCTAAGGTATGTTATTTACAAGTCATCTTACCATTTTATCTATAAATTTGTTTCTAGAATGATTCATATGGTTAAATTCAGAGGCTATTGAGAATACATATCTAGGTACCCATGGTAAAAAATTCATATTTTTATTCTCTACAATTTTGGAGATACACTCTGTGGAAGATAGGGTTTCTGACTAGTCCTGAAGCTAGTCATAAACATGTGTTCTAGGTAAAACAATCATAACGTCTTAATAGAGAATCCAAATGAAGTGAGAGCAATTGAATTGGAAAGAGTATGAGCTTTAGTTTCATGTGTATGAATTTCTGAATATGATGTTAAATATTGAGTGCTAGGCATTCTATACAAGTTCACTCTCCTAAATAAACCATAATTGAATAAGGTCTACCATTTTCTCTATAACTCCTTTTCCGGGAGGATTCAAGGAGTGAAACTTGGGGGAGTTTTAGGGAATACAATGAGTAATATTATCTATAGGATCAAATTATTCTAAGAGGTGAATAATTGCAGAATTTGAAGAAGTCTTAGGAAGCATTATCAAGTTCTACGTGATGGTTGGTTGATGGTGATAATTTAATGTAAAGTTTTATTATCTCTCATATATTCTTGGGTGGAAGGAAGGGGAAAGGATGGAGAGGTCAACCCTCTCTTGATATTGGAGGATTGTATATTCCTTTTGGAGGTTTATCCCTCCCTTTATATTTGGAAGATGTAGCTACCTTTGGAAGTTATTACTCCCTTTGAACAATAATACATGATTACTTCTTATATATTGTGCATGGTGTATTGCTGTATCTCTTATACTATTCTTCATTGTTCATTGGATAATCTTCATTTTTTATTGGATATAAATTTAAAACATGATTTGATTGAAGTACAAGTTCAAAAATACTAATTTCTCTAAATATTTATTCACCCCTCTTTCAGTATTTCTAACAACATGAGATAAAATTTTGTATAATGAACAAAATATCCCTCCACTTTTGCTTCAACACTGCATGAGGAAATACCTTGTTCCAATTCATGTCCTTCTTTGGCTCTTGCAAAAAATCCAACCAAATATCTTTTTCATATGCTTCATTTTAAACCATTGTTCCCCACGTTGCATTAATCCAGTCACTATGGAATTGGTGACTTCTAATACAAACATTGTTAAATCCCCAATTTGAGCTTTATCTTCGTCAAAGTTTTCAACAAATGCATTCATAATCTTATCATTGGATCCCCCAAAATTTTCAAAGGAAGTAAACCATCCCACCTTCTTGAAAAATTTAGTATGATCTGGATATGCTTCAAAATTTTTGATCCCTTTTGTCTCATGGAGAATCACCAGATATCCCATACTCAAGAATTCATTGTGTAAAGGAGATTTCAAGCCTTGTTTCTTCACTCCTGATCACAATTTGTTAGGGAATATATGAATGAAACAAAATGAAGTGGAAGAAGCTTGGAGTTCAAGTTTCATGAATGCTTATTACTTAATTCCTTAAATTGAAATAACAAGTGGGATATTATTTCGATACAAAGATGATTTTCATACCGTAAACAATTATTATTACCCATGAATTTCAATTATTTGACATGATAGTCCATGGGTTATAGGATCATGATTATGATAGGATAATTGCATGAGATGGAGTCATTCATAAAAAGTATAGGGATATGTCACAAATTTTATGACATTTATATGAAACAAATGATATGAAGGTGGCGAGAATGATAGGATATAAGGATAATATATGGTAAGTATAAAACACGATACATATGCCAATTCTTTGAGGGAGGTATCCTTAATGGCCCACATTTTCTACTATTTTAATAAACACATTAAACTGAAAATAATTTTACCTATGGATTACCTTGGGTTTAATGTCGGTTTGGATAGTTGATTCTTAAATTTAGAAATTATGTTGATGCCATTGACCTATGAATATCTGTTCAAGAGCTTGTTGTTGTCGAATTTGGAGTCCGTCTCTTCTAATGATAACTTTGTCTTTTGTACTTGTTGATGATGTCCTTGTTTCTGGTGATGAATATAGAGTCCGATGATGAAATTGGTGTCTCCCAAACTGTTGAAATCTCTTAAAACTAAAGTTGTAAATTATAAAACAATTTTAATACAACCCTCCTACAAAAATTCCAGTAGCCATTGGAAAAAAATCCCGTAGCTACTGTAATTTTTGTTATTATGAAAATTGCCAAGACATTTTATCTTTGGAAACTTAATGTCTGTAACAAAAAACTTGAAATCTGAAATCTAAAACTTAAGAAAATAAAATTCTAACTGATGGGAAAAGGATTGTTGCAGACTGCTGTGAGTTTTTTATGGTGAATTCCATGACATAATGCATGAAATTCAAAAACTTATGAATGTTGGATTAACACCTGATAATTTCTTCAAGAAAATTGTACAAGAAAATTCCAGTAAATACCAAGAAATTTGTAACCTTTTGAAAATGAAGGTACTGTAACCTTTTGAAAATGAAGGTACTATCTTGAAATATTTGTAAGCTTTCACAGTAATTTTTCATTTGGAAAATTAGTCTGCAATGTCCTTTGCAATATTTATTTGAAAAAATGTATTGTAGGAAAAAGAAATAACAACTCTGGAACACTGGAATGTTGAATAGGTACTGAAAATCATGTAGCTTATTTGAAACATATTGAAAATATTTGAATTCTTTCATAGGATTGGATTTCAAGCAGAATTCGTGTTTAGTTGTGCCAAAAATTGGTTTTTACAACTAAGCCTTTATTTTTATCTTTACTCTTTTTTATTTTTGTTATCTTTATTTATTTATTTATTTTATTTAATTATTTATATTTATTTAGGAATAAAAATCAATTTGAAATGGGAGCAGGGGGAAACTCCCCTCACTAACTATCTTCATTTTTTATTATTATAGCAGATTGTGGACAAATTCCTCTTTGTTTAAAGGTTTTTTTATATAATCTCAACCTATGTCCATTTACTAGAAAATAAATTCCCTCTTTGTCAACAATATTGATCTTGGCTAATCCATTATAAAAAATTGTCTCTATCTCATAAGGTCCTAACCAATGTGTACTTAGCTTTCCTTTAAAAGTTTTAAACTTGGAATCAAAGAGAAGAGCCTAATCACCTAGTTCAAATTTCTTCTTTCCAATTAAATTATCATTCCATTTCATTTATTCTTGCTAGATGATGGTGGTGTGTTGAATAACATCTTGTTGTATCTCATCCAACTCATTGGGTTATGTTATTCTTTACTACTAAGATTATGAAATATCCATTCTGAGCTTGGTTGTAGTTCTGAAAGTTTTTAATTGGAACTCAATAGGGAGGAGAACTTGTTTACCATATACTAGCTCATATGGTGTATGCCCATTTGTATTCCTCCATGTAGTCAGATATGCGTAAAGTTCCTCTAGAAGCCGATCTACCCAATATTGATGATGAAGATAAATTGTTTTGGTCAAGATGGCTTCAAGAACTTTGTTGGTGGATTCCACTTTCCCATTATATTTTGTATGGTATGGGGAAGACTTCTGGTGCTTGATCTTGTATTTCTCTTTAATTCTATGGACAAGTTTTGGTGTAAACTGAGTGCTTTGATCTGTGACAATTTCTCTTAGAACACCAAAATGAGTAAATATATCCTCAGATAGAAAATATACAACAACACATTCAGTAGCATGAAGGAGAGGTTAATATTCTACCCATTTAGTAACATAATCAATACATACCAAAATGTACCTCTTTTTCCTTGACATTGGAGCGATAGGTCCTACAAATTCTAGAGCCCATTTTTCAAAAGGATCTATGAGTACATGAGATTGTAGAGACATTTCTTCTTCTTGAAAAAGTCATTCCATTCAATGACAACTGTCACAACTTCTGATATACTTCTTGGAATCTCTAAAAATAGTAGGCCAATAATACCCCGAATGAAGGACTTTGTAAGTGGTTCTCTTGTCGTTAAAGTAAACTCCACATGGCTCATCATGACATTCCTTTAATATGTCAAAGACTTCATCCTCTCACACACACCTCTAAATAATTAGATTAGGTCTAGTATGAAAAATTTCTCCACCAATCCATGAATATGGCACTAAGTTTGGCAATCCTTCTCTTCTCCTTTGGTGAAAGGTGTTGTGGTAACTTTTCTATAGCCAAATAGTTAGTGATATTTGAAAACCAAGGAAATTTAATAGATATTGAAAATATATGCTCATCGGGACAATTATCATTCATGGGAACTAATTCACCTTCATTATAGATTCTCGAAAGAAAATATGCAACTGCATTTTCTCTTCCATGTCTATCTAATATAGTGATATTAAATTCATGTAGCAAAATGATCCACCTAGTAATTATACCATTAGTAATTGGTTTGTTCATAAGATATATAATGGAAGAATGGTAAGTGTGAATAAATATCTCATAACCAATTATGTAGTGTCTAAATTTATTGATGGCATGCACTACTACAAGGATTTTTTTTTCCGTAATTATGTAGTTCAACTAAGGTGGTGTCAAGTTTTTACTAACAAAATAAAAGGCATAATCTATTTTTCTTTTTTTCCTAACATTGCTAATAAAGTTGCATCTAAAGCATCAATGGATATGTGAAAGGGAGGGGACCAATTTGGCCCTCTTAAAAATGGAGCTACATAAATATTTTCTTTCAATGTTTCAAACGCAATTTGACAAGGAATATTCCAAAAAAAATCACTATCTTTAGTGAGTAGCTTAAACAATGATGATGATATTTTTTTGAAATTTTCTATAAATCGCCTATAATAGCCTACATGTCCTAGAAAATGCCTTACACCCTTTTTAGTTTTTGGTACTACAAGTTTAGATATAAATTCTACCTTTGTTGGATCAACCTCAATTCCTGTAGACGATATACAATGAACCAAAAGAATTCCTTCAATAAGAAACATATGAAATTTCTCATTACTTAATGAAAGATTAGTTTCTTGACATCCGATCAATTTTTTTTCAATATTTTGTAATTCTTCTTCAAAATTGTTTCCATGGATAGTGAAATCATCCATATATACTTCTACAAATTCATGGATCAAGTAAGAAAATATACCTATAAAAACATGTTGAAAAGTAGCAAGAGCATTATGTAACCCAAAAGACAGTACTATGTAAGCGTATGCCCCCCATGGACATGTGAATGTGGTCTTGTCTTGGTCTTCCATAACAATTTGAATTTGATTATATCTGCTAAACCCATCAAGAAAAGAAAAGTGTTTTTTCTTTTCTTGCTAAGGTGTCTAAAACTTGATCTATAAATGGAAGAGGAAAGTGGTCTTTAAAGGTAGCTTTATTCAATTCATGATAATCTATGCAAACATTCCATTTACCATTCATTTTTAGGACAATTACCAAAGTTGAAACCTATTGACTATTGGAAATTGGATAAATGAAATTCAGATTTAGTAGTTTTTGCAGTTATTCTTTTACAATTTCCTTCAAGATTGGATTCATACGTCTTTGGGGTTGTATGATAAGTCTATAATTTTCTTGAATATAGATATGATGCATACATGTATCAAGATTAATTCTATGCATGTCAGTGTACTCCCAAGAAATGAACCAAAATGTTTCTGTACTATTTGTATTAATTTATTTTTATGAGACTCTTTGTAATGACCCAAATTCTCATAATATCATAAAATAACAGAAGTACACACCATGTACATAGTGTGAGTGTGGATCACAACTCCAAGATAGATAAGTTACACAATAACTCCTTAAATAATAGGGGAACCCCTTCCAAATAATGATATACCATTCATACTTCCCCATTCACCTCTCATAATAATGAATACATGATCTCTTATATATATCTATTCACACTTGCACTTGCACATGTATATTTATGCCCATATATTCTCCCCCTTGGGGTCATATCATATACATTTAGCCATATATATGCCTCCCTTGGGTCATAACATAGTACCCTCCTTCAAACATTTTCCCCCTCAAAGCTTTGCAATTAAAGGCTTCACATGTGATGAAACCAAGTAATATGATTTTCTTATGTTTTCGCTTTCTTCATTCCATTGTTGATGATATATCCATCCAAAATCAATTATTTTCGGTTTTAATCCTTGGTGTCTAGTTGTTGCATAATTTTCTTTCCTTTGATTCCATGTATTTTTGTTGTAGCTTCTCCAATTTGTAGTGGTTGTTGGTCTCTGATAATATCTTTTTGAAGAGTAGTTTGGTGATTCCTTGTTCCAAGAATATTGACAAGTATTCCATCTTCTTCCTTCATAATGTTTATATCGTCCTTCTTGTCTTCCTTGAAATGTTTCCTAGTAATGAGGGTGTCGATATGGTTTCACATTTGAAAATATTCCTTCACTCTACACATGCATTTCATCTATCTTCTTTTCATACACAATGGCATCCTTGATCATATTTTCTTGGTCGTTGATTACTCTAGCCTTGGAGATAATACCATCATATTTGGCATGTACATCCTCTATATGGAGTTCAACTTCTTCAAGTATCTTGTGGTTACCTTCTTGAATCTTGTCTTCTTTCTCTTTGTAATGACCCCTATGTTATGACATCAATGTAAGTGAGTACAATAGTGGTAATTTTGTTTTTTGAACAACATTTGTTAGAACAAGGGATAAGTGACAATAACATACATCAATGTATACACATTCTATTCTCATCCAAATCATTATACAATAAGAATTAGACACATTATCATTGTTACTAATAACTCAATTATATCACATAAAGATAACAAATATACCTACCCGCCAACCTACCCTGCAAGGTTAGGACCTCCAAGACACATAATCAACGCTCAATTCCAAGATTCATCTGATTGATTTTGACCATTTAAGGTCTCAGGACTGGCAACTGCTCTGAGGAACATGGAGGTATCTACTCCCATAACCAACTCAACCTAGAATTGAGACTATATTGACGGTAAGGTACTAAATCACGACGTAATCAAATTCATTCAATAACCCAATATACCAGTACCAAATTCATCAGTTCATCATACAATTTCACATCATAAGAAACTACTCAATCATCTGGTTTCATTCCATTATAAAATCATTGTTAATATCATAACATGTTAGTGTAATAATCCACATGGTAAGCTCAACAAGTAAATGTATTAACCAATTTAACTCTCGCACAAAAATGCCTCAGAATGTGACAATCACTTTGTATCAATACAATGTAAGAAACCACCATAATCAAAGTTTATTTAAGATGGATACCAATAAGATAACTAAATTATATGGTACGATGATTGTATAATAACAATAAGGATAGGTGATAATCATAGTAATAACTCTAGTAATCATCATCACATTACCTTAAATTAATGTAACAATGTATAATTCCCATACTATAAAGAAATATCTAAGGCACTCCTTACACAAATGTAAGTCCTCTTTTAATAGTTCAAATCTACTTAATTAAAATTACCCCCTTTTTAATAATTATTATTCCACTTCTAGAAAATTTTATTCTCTTAAAGAATTCAAGCAATAATTTGATGTTCTTACATCTAGACAAAACCTTTTTCCGATTTTAAGCATATAAATTTATTGAGTGATTTTCAATAATTTCAATAATTACCATTATTACTATAATTCACTAAGGTCAAATCAAGTATTTGGTTTTCCCTTATTTCTCAACATAAACCTCTTTTTGACGACTTTGATTCTACCTATATTTCTTATTATAAACCCCAAAATCATTTATTCTTATTATAAAATGCATTCCAATATAAATTTGAGTTCAGAAACTTGATGATCTCATTGGCTACTGAGGGCATCTCACCTAACTCTGTTCTTATCCTGTCAATGGCATGCCTACTATTTAACACCAGATCATGTTGCTTGAACATGATTTGCACCATGGGCCAAATTTCATTTATGGATTTCAAGATATCTGTCCATATATTTTCCTTAGCCTCTGTTAATGTCTTGCTTGCCACTGTTTGTTTCTGAAGCTGTTGTATTTCCTACTTGAGTTTCTCTGATATTTGTTTCTCAATATTGTATCTTGTTTGGAAAGAAGAATTGAGCTCCTGTAGACTTTCAATCTCCATTTTCATCCTATTGATCTATGTTCCTTGTAGAGTCATTTCCTCCATGGACTTTGCTAGCTCCACAGTTTTTTCCAGTGTTGTCAATGGAGCTGCTGATGGAATTTATGTTGTAGTGGTTGTTGGCACAACTGTTGTACTGAATTCTGTGATGGGAACTGCACTCAATAGAATGACTTCCATTGGGGTCAATTGTTCCTTCTCTTTAAATAACTTTTCCAACTCTGCCTCCATTTCCCTGAGCCGTGTGTTCTGTTGCATGATAAGTTTCAACAATTCTTCTTTCTCGTTTTCTGCTTCTGCTATTTATTTAGCTTGTGAATCTTTTGTTGGTGGAAATTTCAGTTGTTTTCTCAATGATGCAATGTCAACATTCTTTTTCTTCAACATTTCCTTTACTTCTTTTACATTCGAGGGATCATACCCAATCTTGAGCACCAACTCCTCTAAGGATTTTATTCTGTTATCCTTTGCAAAAGAGGATATCTTTTCCAACTTCAATTGGGTATGAACATTGCTTAAAGACACCTGTAACTTTTCTATTATAGAGGAAGCATGTGCTAATGTGGAGAAAACCATTTCTCCAGTCTGTCTGTACAAATCCATCTGGTCAGCTAGATGAACTTGTTTGGTGTCAAAAATGATAGTTGACCTCTTGTAATCAATGATATCTTTGGTTTGAGACACTTGTGCTTGTAGAAATGACAGATGAATTCTTCCTTTCTCTGTGTCAAAGGATGAAAACAATCAATGTTGAGCTGTGGAAGTTTGCTTCCAAAACTGAGAGTAGGTGTTGTTGGTCAGCGTCTAGTTCTTCTTTTTAATCATTTCATATTTTTCAAAAATGCTTAGAGGTATAGATCCTTGTGGATTTTGGGTGGTCAAAAATATCTCTGTCTGCTTCTTTGAAGAAGTTGACACCACCTGCTGTCTTCTTTCAATCACTGTGGCAGAGTAGGGCTCTTCCTCACCAGACATGTGAGTAGCATGAATGGTTTTGGGTTTCTTTCTAGATGCCTGAAACTCCTTTGTTGATACCTCAATGATTGAAGGAGAGGAATCCTTTCTTGGCCTTTTTTCTTTTTGTATCTGGGGAGTGGTAGTCTCTGAAAAAGGGACCAAAGGAGCTTCTTGTTGTTCAGTGTCTGCCAGAGTATTTCCTCCCACTCTGTTTGGTTTGCATAATTTTCGATTTTCAGTTTGAGGAGGTGAGCATAAGGTGAGCTCTTGTTTTTGGATCTCATCTCTGCAATGATCCCAGTCAGATCATAACGCCAAATGAAACTGGTGTTGAAATTCATTTCCTTTAGTAGTTTATCTGCCTCTTCCCCAACCACTCGATTGTTGCAAATAAACGGTCCTATTTGCCCTTTAATCCTCATTTGTTGTTTTTTTTTTTGAGACACAAAATGAATGTCATCTGAATTTATCATCTGATGAATATATTCTAGTGCAAAAATTTGAACCGATACATACTTGGGAAGTTTATATCAAGTAAGTTCACACCCATACACTTTGATCTCCGTGTGACTCTGGTATAGGAACCAATCTCCTGTCTTTGCGAGATCCGAAAGGTGCAGAGCTCTTTGGATCTCCTCGTTTATCCTTGGTTCTGGTCTTCCACTGAGCATGCCTACCACTGGATGATAGAATAACTTGGTGAATTGTTTGAAACTGAACTCAGTGGAGTTCCTCCTGAGTAGTGACATCCATAGGGTTACTGCTTGCGGTTTTCCATCTTAATTCATCTTCTGCATGAGAAAGGAAAATTTGTCTGCTTGATAGAACATGAACATGTAGGCCAGTATTGGAGAATACCGAAACATGCCTTCTGTAGGGAAAATTTCCAACTGGTCGTGTAGGTTCTCGGCCAAGAAACCGCTGTAGTCGAAATGGGTGGCAACTTTCTCTTCAGCAGAGAAAATGGATAGGAAACCTAAGATAGGTTTATCCACCCATTCATTTGAGAAGTAACTGAGCAAACAACACAGTGTTGAGATAATTTTATTTCCCTTTTCAGAAAATATGGACGAGGGATAGGGAGGAATCTTCTTAGAGAATTGGGCATCTTGTGGAAGGAACAACTCGAAGATTTGTGCTCTTTGGGGAAACGTTAGGTTCTGATACAATTATGTTAGGATTTCAATTGTGAGGGGAGAAAGGGGGTTGGCTTTGGGTACTTGCATCATCTAATTGATGGCGTCAGGTGAGATAAGGAACATGGTTTCTCCAAACAAAGATACTATGGCTCTTTGGTCAGGGAGGTAGTGTACTTGGCACTTGAGGGCGAATTCAGGAAAGTGATAGACTTGGGGAAAAAGATACAGAGGGAGATTTGACTACCAAAGCTTGATTTCATCGCTCTGGTCGATGAAGGTGTCTATGAACCACGATTGTAGCTCAACAAAGTCGAATTTAGACATGGTTTCTGAGATTAGATAGTCTTTTTTTTCTAATGGGATCCGGTCAAGATCGATGGGAGGTGGGAGAAAAGGATTTTCCTCCACATTTGATTTTTTACTTTTGGGCACCATTGATTTCCACCGATATCTGCACACTAAACACACATTAGTAGGTGAAAAACTCCAGTTGGATGAGGTGTTGCAGAGGTGAAGGAAAATGAGTCTCTGATACGCGAGGAGTGTGAATGGAATGGGAAACTAACTGAAACGGGGTTGAATTTGAGTGAATGGGTATCCGATGGGCGAAAAAGGACAGGTCAGATGAACAACGAGTATGTGGCCAATCATAAATGGCCAACGAGTCATTTAGAGCATGAGAGGGCAGGATGAGAGATGTCTGATGTGTGTCTCTGGTCGACGTGTAGACTGGTGATTGAGCGGTGAACGAGAAAGATATGACCTGTAACGGTTAGATGGATGGGACGTGCTGACGGGGTCGTGACATAGAACTTGTAGAGGGTGGTTGTGGGATGTGATACCTAAGGATGGTGGTGGTGAGTTGTAAAAATGGTAGGCGGTAAATGTTTGGAGAGGGGGAGTTAGGATGCAATGAGGTGATGCCACGTTGGGATGGGGCTCGCCTAGACTTTGCTTCATTCCAGAATCCCCCCCCACCGTTAAAGGTTGAACAGTCGGGGGGGTCCGGGATCCCTTGTTGACCGTCAATTTGGGCG
>ML789070.1:493359-504272 GCA_009831015.1 Picea engelmannii | reverse complement strand
CGTTAAAGGTCTAACAATCGAGGGGGTCCAGAATATTTCCAGAGCAGTCCATTTTCACGCTAGCAGGAGAACCGTAGATCTGAGTGCACCTTTTAATTACCTTTTCGAACCCCCCCATCATTAAAGGTCGAACAATTGGGGGGGGGGGGTCTGGACTCTTTTCTGATCTGTAGATTTGGGTGCCTACAGCTCAGTCGTAGATCTAGGCCCAATCTTTAATATCCGGGGCACAATTCAATATATGATGCAAATCTTAGGCTTAATGACTTTTTATGGGTTTTGCGCACTGCTTCTTTTTCTTTTTATCACCATGGGGTTAGAAAAACATTTCATCATAAAAAATCATGCATTTTTCATCGATCATATTACATATTTTATTGAGAGGAAGTTGTCTAACCTATGTCCTAACCTACTCATTTGCACCTTTAGCCCAGCTTAGACTGTTGGAATAAGAAAATAATCTACCTAGGGGCTATTTGACCAAGATTAGACTGTTTGGTCAAATTTATTCACTAACTAACCTGATTACTAAGGATAGACAGTTTAGCCAAGCTTATTCACTAATCCTAGATACTTAAATTTAAAAGACTTGGCCATGTTTAAACTGTATGGACCAAGTCATTGTCATTTCATGGGGCTTTATCCTTTTTCTTTTATGCCCTCTTTTTCTTTTCTCTTTTTTTTTTCTCTCTCTCTCTCTTTTTTTTTTTAGAATGCAGTAATATCTGCAAGTCGAAAACACTAGAGGGACAGAATTGCAATCAATCAATTGATCCTATAAATTATAGGGTTATAACAACAATAATAATTAGACACATCATCATTGTTACTGATAACTCAATTATATTACATAAAGGTAACAAATATACCTACCCACCAACCTACCCTGCAAGGCTAGGACCTCCAAGACCCATAATCAATGCTAAAGTCCAGGATTCATCCAATTGATTTTGACCATTTAAGGTCTTAGGATTGGCGATTGTTCTGAGGAACATGGAGGTATCTACTCCCATAACCAACTCAACCTAGACTCGATACTATATTAATGGTAAGGTACTAAATCATGACGCAATCAAATTCATTCAATAACCCAATATACCAGTACCAAATTAGTTAGTTCATCATACAATTTCACATCATAAGAAACCACTCAATCATCTGGTTTCATTCCATTATAAAATCATTGCTAATATCATAACATGTTAGTGTAACAATCCACATGGTAAGCTCAACAAGTAAATGTATTAACCAATTTAACTCTCACACAAAAACGCCTTGTAATGTGACAATCACTTTGTATCAATACAATGTAAGAAACCACCATAATCAAAGTTTATTTAAAATGGATACCAATAAGATAACTAAATTATATGGTACGACGATTGTATAATAACAATAAGGATAGGTGATAATCATAGTAATAACTCTAGTAATCATCATCTCGTTACCTTAAATTAATGTAACAATGTATAATTCCCATACTATAAAGAAATATCTAAGGCACTCCTTACACAAATGTAAGTCCTCTTTTAATAGTTCAAATCTACTTAATTAAAATTGCCCCCTTTTTAATAATTATTATTCCACTTCTATAAATTTTTCTTCTCTTAAAGAATTCAAGCAATAATTTGATGTTCTTACATCTAGACAAAACCTTTTTCCGATTTTAAGCATATAAATTTATTGAGTGATTTTCAGTAATTACCATTATTACTATAATTCACTAAAGTCAAATCAAGTATTTGGTTTTCCCTTGTTTCTCACCATAAACCTCTTTTTGAGGTCTTTGATTCTACCTATATCTCTTATTATAAACCCAAAAATCATTTATTCTTATTATAAAATGCATTCCAATATAAATTTTAAAGATTCATTCACCTTAAGGTACTAGTAGGGTCTTTATGCTGATCACAAATTCTTACTTCAATCTTTATGAATAAATCAAAGATTAATTTGATTGGAAGTGATATATTGGCAGATATTTACAGATATAAGGATAATAGTTTTGTTAATCAATGGACCATACTCAAGGATATCTTTAAAAATAAAAACAAGTGACAAACTACATTCTAATATAATCAATCTATCATTCCATAAATTGCAAGATGATTTTGTTCAACGCTGCAAAAATAAATCAACGCAGCGACCAACAAGATTTAAGTTCAACGCTGCAAAAATAAATCACAATGATCATAACAAGTTTTGAATTTTGAAATGCATATTAATCTATGGAGACAATGAATAAACAAATTAATTGACAACAAATCAAAAATTTAATTGACAACGATTCAAATTCGAAATGCAATTTAAATGACAACAGATCAACACATTAATTAAAAATGAATCAACAATTTAATTGACATTTAAATGATAACGAAATAAAAAAATTATAGATTACAGAGTGCAAACTGTTTATGCAGTGATTTTGAGAAACATCAATTCTCCAATTTGTGTAAATAAATTTTGCAACGACTAACGATTTTACAATTCCGGATTTGTAAAACTTTGCAACAACCAACAAATTCCTAATTTTGGATTGCAATAAGTCCTTACAATACGACATCAATTTATAAATTCGGAAATGCACATAGGTTTTACAAGAAGAAGCAAATTTCCATTTATTCAAATTGTAAGCTAGTTTTACAACGACCGACAATATTCTATTCCATGTGTACTTCTATTCTCTCATATTATTATTTTTTTTATTTTTAAAAGTCCATTTTATTAATTTCATTCACACATGTGCATTTTATCCAATCTTTTAAATGTTACTCCCATTTTTGCGCTCCTTCTTTGCTCTCACTTTCTAATCATAGAGACTTCATTGATATCTCCCAGCCAATGCTAGGGGTACTCTTCTTCCCCCTTATCCCTCTGAGCTGCAAAGGAGCCACACATAAGAAACCAACAAACAATAGCTCCAAGGCTTTCCTCGCAAGGAAAATATTATACTCTTTCTACAAGCTTGGTATCCCAACTTTCACAAGTAAAACACAATCCACAAAATTTTGGAAGCATAACATTACCATGAATAAGTGAGATCCATTTCCCTTCTAAACCATTTATTTATAAAATTTCCCTCATTGACACATGTCCTCATGCAAAAATAATTAACTTTTTTATTTAATTAATTATGATTATTCACCCACACACTTGTCACACTTTCCCCAAGTTGCACAAGTAATTACCATTTTATTTTATTTTAAAAGTCAATTTCCCTCACATTCCCCAATGTGTTCTTATTTTGGCTCTTAGTTTTCCTTTTGTTCCCTAAATTCTCATTTAATGAGTGTCTCCTAACTAGATATTAGTTAGAGTTGGATTATGAGTCTTCTTCTAGTTAGACTAGTGGTAGGTTGACTCAATATTCTATTCCATGTGTACTTCTATTTTCTCATATTATTATTTCTTCTATTTTTAAAAATCCATTTTATTAATTTCATGCACACATGTGCATTTTATCCAACCTTTTAAATTTTAATCCCCTTTTTCCTAGAGTTTGATTATATTCTCAAATCTTTTAACTTATGTCATAATTCATTTAGTCCTTTATTTAAATTTAGACTCAGGCTTAGACTTTTGTTAGGCTTTATAATTAATAATTTATTGTTTAATTAATTATTTTATTCTAACAAGGTCTAATCATTTCAATGTTTACTAGGCCACCTAGATTTATTGACCCAAGTTTTAATTACACGATGTTCCCTTCAAGACACATCTTTGTGCTCCAAGGGTGTCACTTACCTTAGACTAGTTTTGAAAGTTTGTTTGACCCTTGGAGTCAACACTCCATTCAGTTGACCTTGTGAGACACTAAGGGCTTTTAAGGAGTAATGATTCTGCCTTATTGTGCACCCCTTATAAATCTTCGTGAGATATTGTCTTAGTCCTCCCTCACGACATCGTGAACCTATCAAACTAGGTAATCATTAACCTACTGTTTAGGCCACGACAGGAGTGCTAGTAGGCTGTGACAGGGACGTTGCCACACATCTCCCTCAATGCATGGTTCTTGTGCATGACCCCTTTACTCATGTGAGTCAGATTAACAAGCATCATCAAGCCTGCATCCACTGACAAAAAAATTGTCAATAATCCATATAAATAAATCATATTGAATCAATCATATATCACATGTGCGTAAAATGAAATACTCAAACAAATACAATCCACTCCCTGACTCAATTCAAAGTCCAAGCAATTCCATTGATGTCATTGGCATCCATATCCTGTCATGTGTCTTGCACACTCAAGAAATATCGTCAATAACATCTACCAATATATATACATCAAAATAACAATAAGTCACAACACATCATCATCATCATCATCATCATCATCATCATCATCATATATAACCCATTATCGAAACGAAATCATAATATACCATAACCAGATCACTTGCACACAATTATCCTCAAAGAATATGTCAATAAAAGTAGGCTCAATAGAGAGGGATGTTACACTCTTTTTGAAGCTACAATGTCACCCTATCTATAAAATTATGATGCCCTTCTTCAATTTTGGATTGCATTTCTAATTTTACCTCATCAGTATTTAGGGATTCCTTAACCTTCGTGTTGATTTCCTTTTCAAGTCTTTTGGTAGATTGTTCATCCAATATCCTCATTTCTTCCTGATTTTGATAATTCTTCTTTTCTTCTTTCAATATTTTAACCTCGTCCAATAATTTTTTATTATGGTTTCGTAATCTACATATCTCTTCATATTTCTTTTTCTAATCATCCCTTGAATCATCATTTTCCCACTTCGATTTACTACAAATTTCTTTCTTTAATTTCTTAACCTCTTTAATGAGTGATTCATTAAGGGACCGTATCTTAGATATCTCCTCACCCTTCTTCTTAATCTCTTACTTTTCTTCTTTTAATTCATCTTGAATTTTGTACAATTCCTCCATTTTTGTATCCCTAATCCATTTATCTGAGAAGCGTTTTCCAAATTATTCCCATGTGGAGTGGAGTCTAGTAACTTCATCAAGGCTTCTCCACCACTGATGAGCTCCACCTAAAAAAGAAAAAAGTTTCCCCACAAGGAATTATACCAGTCTTCATACGATCTTCCTTTACCATCATCAACCATTCCATGGGACTAATTTCATCTTTATCTTCATATCCACTAAAGTTAGGTATTGTCATTGATTCTTAATTGAGGTCTAACCCCAATCCTTAACTTCCAACCTCAATATTTTAAGGATAAATGTATAAAATATTTATATTCCTTATTCCAATATCATATTGTATGATTTATCTTTTCAATAGATTTTGAATCACATCAATTAGACATCCCAATCAAAATTCATGATAGTTTTAAGTGAAAATACCTTTGAAACCATGATTTGGAGTCTGTCCTCCTAGCTAACCTTCCTTCTGATATATCTCTACAATTTCATCCATTTTGAGTCTGAAATTGTGACCTGTAGTACTATGAAATGTCTTCTTTTCAATTCCACAGTTATGACCAAAATTTTATGTGCCAAGTGGAAGTTATGGTAACTTCCTTACACCTTGCTTATTTTTGTCCTTTCTAGGAGAGAAAACTTGTACATTATGCCCCGTGCACAATAATTGATATAAAATTCAGAAAATTGTACCCAAACTACTACTGAATGTACACTAGCCAATGCAACTAGTCTCATGCAATTTTGATCCTCATGGAATAATATATGACTATTTTACATGGAACACATATTTGAGACTAGTTAATACGACTAGTCAAATACCCTATCTTCCACAAGGTGTATCTATGAAAGATGACGACCTAGAAGATGTAAGTTTTACCACCGATACCTTGATAAGTATTCTCAATATCCTATAGTTTTTTCCTTATGTATTTACTCTGAGAAAATGTTATAGTGAAAATTACAAAATGGTTTTATTGAGGGAGAAAAACCCTAGGATCGGTGCTTTGATACCAAATGTAATGATCCAAATGCTCATAATATCATAAAATAATAGAATTGCACACCATGTATAGAATGTGAGTGTGGAGCACAAATTCAATATATGTAAGTTACACAATAACTCCTTAATGAATAGGGGAACCCCCTCCAAATAACCAAATAGCATTCATACTTCTCATTTCACCTCCCATAATAATGAGTACATGGTCTTTTTTTTTTTCCTTTGTGGTTCATGACACAAAGCTTGTTGCGTCCAAAGTAACCCCCCCCCGAAATATGAAGAACATAGGAGGGTCAAGAGTTTCAAGAATATTGGCTCACAGAGAACAACATGTTGCATAGATGAGACTCGAACTTGGGTGGGGAGGAGAAAATTCCCCACCCCAACCAATTGAGCTAAAACCACTTCACAAATACATGATCTCTTATATATAGCTATTCACACTTGCATAAGGGGCCCCTTTTCTACTAGACCGACCCCATTATATTTAGGCCCATATATGCCCATTTTCTACTAGACCGACCCCATTACATGTATATTTAGGCCCATATATGCCCCCCATTGGGGTCATATCATATACATCTAGCCATATTTATGCCCCCTTTGGGTCATAACACTATTCATGTTTAGAATTGATGTTTAATGTTTTTCCTTGTTGAATATCTACATAAGTACTACATGATTTTGATATTGAATTGAAAAAATTCATAGAATCAAAGAGTGCAGATAAAGTGTCAATGGTACAATTTTCTTGAAACATTATGTCCAAGATATGATGAAATGAAGGTTTCCTCCAAGGAGAATGAATAAAATCATAATTATTAATAAAGGTAATTATTTTGTTTTCTTCCATATCCCCTTTTAAACGCATAGCTTGATCAATTGTTCAAATATATTATATTATATCTTCATCATCATTTGTATATTGAAAACATTGTGTGTGTTCCAATTCTGTTATAGATTTTGTTGGTGGATACAATGTAAATTTCTTAATTGAATTACCATGTGAAATTGTCATATCTCCATATCTACAACCAATAAATGCGTCACATGTAGCCAACCGTGGCCTTCCTAAGATTAATGGATGTCCACCGAAGTTATATTTAGGTTGTAGAACCATAAAATCTACAGGGTGTTCCCATGAATCTAAGGAGACTATGATATCCTCTAATACACCTTCAAGTTTTATTGTAGTTCTATATGCTAATTGTAGAACAATAGGTGTGTGACAAAGATTAGATAATTGTAATTCATCCATTGTTAATTTTGTCATGACATTGATTGCAGCTCCTAAGTCTACTAAAGTATTTGCAATTACAATATTATTGATGTGGATCTTAACAATAAGAATACTGGGATCAAATTATTTTTCCATAAATATTTTACCTAACATTAGATCTGCTAGTTTTCCAATAACTTGTATTGTTGACGAGATCTCAGAGACAGATTCGTCAGGAGGACAAAGGGTTGAAACCTTTGAAAGCAGATAAAACTTCCAAGTATGGAAGAAAGGTGAAAAATCTCAGGAAGAGGAGCACAATTGTCGTTAGATCAAGTAGAGGGAAATCTGGACTATTGAACCGTACGTCCTGACAGTGAAGAACATGCAAGGGAAGAGATCAGATATGATCCGTCAGATTTGAGCATGGAGGACCAACTGCGTTGGATCCCGAGGAAACTACACAAGGTTTAATCCTTGTGTATGCATGAGAGTGGACTCATCAAAGTCCCAAAGTTTCGAAACAATCAAAACCGTCTATCGTCAGAGGACAAGTGGAAGCAGATCTAGGGTGTTCATGGAATCGGATACCGGGAGATCATAAGGGAGTAGAGGAACAAACTCATGAAAGGAGAGTTCGAGAAATCATCTGGATCATCCATTGGAAAGGACGTGTGGCGAGCAGGCAACATTTCATTGACTTGCTATGGAAGGAAGTCAAAGGGTGGAGTTTGGGAAACTCATGAAATGCGAAGTCATGAAAATATTCTGAGCCGCTGGATCGAGTCAGGCTGTGGGTCGTCGATCCGAAGCACCATCATTTTGGCATTTCGGGAGTTAGAGGTTCGAAGGAGAGAACCATCCCAAATCCCTGAGTCGTGGATTCTTGACTACGTGAAGGAGGAATGTGGACCGTTGGATCATGGGACAACAAGGGTCGTTGATCTAACACAAGACAATGTCGAGAATCGAGAGTGTGAAAGAAATAACTATTCGAAAGTCGCGATATGTGAAATCTCGATACAATCAGGACCGTTGATCGAGGAAGGATATGAGCCATCAGATTTGAAGCATTGACATTTTGGGAGTTGGGAGGATAGAGGTGATTCATATCAAAAATTCCCAATATGCGAAATCCCTATGCGCTCGGAAGAGTTGACCCCATGTCATAGCAAAGGATCATATGGTTAGGGAATAAGGGAGGAGCTATCATGTGCTAGACCCTTGTCAGGATTTCAGAACCTGGGAGTTTGATGGAAGAGATTCGAGTGATGAAAAGCCCCGACACGTGAAATCATGACGTGTCTTTGTGTAGGTGTGCAGTCACAGTTTGTGGTCGCGTGGAGGAGAGGCTCTCACTTGGTGCTTAGAATCACAGGTGGAGTTTTATAAAGGACCTGTGTATTTGATTGATTGAAGGTTCCAATTGGGAACTAAAGAGCCAATTCGGCTCGAGAACTGAGACAATCCAGTGACTGGGAGGTCGGTAGACCTTGTCGAGGTAGGGGGGGCATGCATCAGGTGGTATCTGAGAGAGATTAATTTTTTTTGCAGATAAAAGAAAAAATAAAGGAGGAAAGTTGGTATCATTTGTGGTATCAAAGAAATTTCATTTCTGTTTGTAGGTGATGCAGTGAAAATCATGCCACCCATAAGGCGTAGAGAAAATGCAGAGATGGAAGAAAAAATGAGGCAACTTCGAATGAGGTTGGAGACAACATAGAGAAGAGCACCAGAATATGGTGATGTCAGTGATACTAAGAGCAAAGAAGAAGCAGAGGTCGAAGCAAATGACGCAGAGGATGTTGCACAAAGTCGCTTGAAAAAATTTGTTTCTAAAATAGGAGCCAAAGCAAGAATAGAGGTGTTAATCCCTAATATTGGCTCATTACCCCTTAATTGGGGCATATTATATTAGTAATGTTATTTTATTTATGTCGGATTTAGGCCATTAGTTGTAATTATGCCTCCTAGTCTCCTATATATACCAAGGAGACATTTTCATTTTGAATCATCTTGTACTTGAACATTTAAGTGGGGTAAAAGGAGGTTGCCCCCTCGAAGAGGCTTATTATTTGAAATTATATCTCTTTTGAGGTGTTGAGTACTTTTTCTGAGGTTTTCCTATGCTATATTGATATTTGGTTCTTAACATATGGTATCAGAGCTCAAGGTTTTGGGGTTTTGCTGCTACATTTGAGACACCTTGGAATTTTTGCTATAACTTTGTTTCTACAACATTTTAGAAGGAACGACTTGGAGGATATTTAGTAGATGGATCAAGGTATGTTGGGATCAACATTTAGATCCTGGGAACTTATACTTTCAAAGATATAGTCTGTACAAGATAGGGTTCTGGAATCATCCAGAACTGAGTCATTGCGGAATTTTCACTATAAAAACTTTTCTGTAACGTTTCAGAACCTAAACTCTAGAGGATATTTAAATAAATTAGTAAGGTATCTGTGGTAAAATGTTCAACTTCTGGGTCATCTTAAATTTGTAAATACACCCTGTGTAAGATAGGGTATCTGACTAGTCCTATTGACTAGTCTCAAGAAGGTGTTCCAGGTAAAACAATCATAACTTCTTCCTAGAGTATCCAAATTGAGTGGGACTGTTTTCATTAGATCATGGATAGTCTGTAGTAACAAGTTTCAGAATTTTATATCAATTATTTTGTGCGGGGCACACTATACAAGTGAGATCTTCTGGAAAGGCCAAAAATCAACAAGTTGTGGGGAAGTTACCGTAAATTCCACTTGGCACATCCAATTTTGATCAGACCTATGGCATTGCAGAGAAAAAATATCAGAGAACTACAAAAAACAAATTTTCATACCTAGAAGGGCCAAAACTTGGGAGATACAATAGAAGAAATATTGTCTAGTAGAACCACCTCAAAATCAAGGTTCAAAAGTGATACTTGGCCAACATGCCACCAAAAAAGGGAACTTCTACACCAAATAAGCCTCCATAAAATCCTACTTTGAATCTTGATGAAGGTGAACAAATGCGTAGGGACATAAATGAACTACAAAAGAAGATGGATTCAACAGAAGCTAAGTTGGATATTAAGATGGATTCAATGGAAGCTAAGTTGGATACTAAGATGGATGGTTTAAAAGGGGAGACCATGGAAGTATTGAAAATTTTTGTAATAGGGAAGGCACCTGAAAGTGAAAATGCATCCCATGAAATTCATGATGAGGACACAAGGAAGGTGAATCAAGAATGAAGAAACTCCAAATTTGGTTTGAAGACCAACCACGTTCCTAAGATTGATATGAGGAAGTTTGATGGCAAGGACCCAATCACATGGATACTTCAGATGGAGNAATTCTTTGATCTCCATAATGTGCCACATACACAAAAGGTATGAATTGCTTCTTTATATTTAGAACCTAATCAATTTGTATGGTATCGATGGCTTTGTTCTCGCAAATCACTCGTCACTTGGACAATTTTCATGGAAGAAATGATAGCACACTATGATGATACAAGGAGAAATACCTTCTTTAGCCAATTGATAAATCTCAAGCAAAAGGGTTCAATTACTGAGCACAATGAGAACTTCCAAAGATTGAATATAAAGGTAACCGATATTCTAGATGAGCACTTGATTGTTGTATTCATAGGAACTTTAAAGGATACCATTCAACATGAGGTTCTCCTTTGGGAACCCAAATCATTGGAGAATGCATTTAAGGTGGCAAGAAATGTTGAAAGTAAAAATATGGCTATGGCTACTAGAAGGACCAATCCTAACA
>ML789070.1:439131-467797 GCA_009831015.1 Picea engelmannii | reverse complement strand
AGAGGCATGTGTGACACTTGGACGGTGGAGACTGTTAGAGGGTTAGTCATTAAAAATTAATTAATTAATGATTTATGATTTAGGTCAGTCTCAAAATTCTATAAAAGGAGGGGAAAGGAAGGAAGAAAGGGGGAACGGTTAGCATAATGTTACGCTGCCGAGTTATGGCTTGACGGATTGCTTGTGAGGAGTTGGGTATATCTCAGCTGTGTTTTGGAGTGGTAGCTCAGCCGTTGAGGCGAGCTGAGACGCTATTCTATCTCTGGTTCTTGTGTGGCCCCTTTGCGGCTCGGGGGGCTAAGGGGGAAGAAGAGTACCCCTAGCGTTTGGCTAGGAGGTACCGGTGAGCTTTCTTTGGTCGGCAAGCAGAAGCGGCACGGAGCGAGGGAAACGACACAGCACGAGGGACATCTCCGAAGCGGGCGTGTGGCTAAGGTATGATTTAACCTGGTAAAGTATAATGCATTTTACTTTCGGTAATTTAATGTTATTGATGTTGAAATTATGGAATTTTTATGGCATTTGTATATTCGACAAATTTCGTTTCTGCAAGATTGTGTGAGTTGTTCTGGCAAATGTTAAAATTTTTACCGCCGTTTTGGCCATGAGAAGAATATAGTTTGTTGGGCGTTTTTGGGAACGCACGGTAGATAGGAGGTCGTTACAAGGAATCTATGGAAGAGTTTGGCAAAGAAATTATCCTTTATTTCAACATATCACCCTCAGACAGATGGAAAGACTGAAGTAGTAAACATGAGTCTTGGAAACTTGTTGAGAAGTTTAGTCACTGATAAATATCGACAATGGGATCAGATTTTGGCACAAGAATAATTTGCATTCAAGAATTCAGTGAATAGGAGCACAAGAAAAAGTCCATTTGAAATTGTGTATGGTATACATCCAAGAGGGATTACAATGTTAAGAGATTTAAATCAATATGAGTTCAGAAGTGCTAGAGCAGAGAATTTTGCAACAGAGATGCATAAACTCCATGACAGAGTCATAGAGAAGCTACAGGATAACATTCATAAATACAAGAGAAAAATTGATCAAAGGAGAAGAGAAGTTCAATTCGAAGTTGGAGATGAATTTTTAGCTCATTTGAGAAAAGAGAGGTTTCCAAGGGGAACATATAACAAATTAAAGATGAAAAAGATAGGACCATGCAGGATTCTCAGAAAATTAGTAGCCAATGCTTATGAGATTGAGTTGCCAGACAATGTTGGGATATCGTTGATATTCAATGTTGTAGACTTGTATCCTTACAAGAGAAATGAAGCAGGAGAATCAGATGATCAAAAATAAATTCAGTGGGAAGAGAAATTGCCCACAACAGAAAAACCTCATATGGAGAAAATCATCGAATAGAAAGATGAAAGGAAAACCATAAGAAATACATATCCTGAATACTTAGTGAAGTGGAAAGATCATCCACTGGAAGATACAAGTTGGGTTATAGAACCTGATATTTTGAAGCATGGAAAGACAGTGTAGGAGCTCATGGACAGGATTCCATGAAATTTTTTTAACCAGAGGTACTCCTAATGCAGCCCCCCCTACCTCGGCAGGGTCTGCTGACCTCTCGGTCACTGGATCGTCTCAGTTATCGAGATGAATTGGTTCTTTAGTTCCCAATTGGAACCTTCAATCAATAAAATCCACAAGTCCTTTATAAAACTCCACCCGTGTATCTAAGCACCAAGCGTGAGCCTATCCTCCATGCGACCACAAAATGTGACCGCACATCTACACAAAGGTGCATCGTGATTTATCGTGTTAGGGATTTGCGTCACATGACTCTCTTCCATCGAAATCCCAGGTACAAAAATCCCAATAAGGGTATAGCGCATGCTAGCTCCTCCCTTATTCCCTAACCATATGATCCTTCACTATGACCTGGGGTCAAATCTTCCGAGCGTGTCAGGATTTCGCATATCAAGAATTTATGATACAAATCGCCTCTGTCCTCCCAACTCCCAAAATGCCTATGCTTTGTATTTGACGGCTTAGATCCTTCCTTGATCAATGGTCCTGATCGTATCGAGATTTTGCGTATCGTGACTTATGAATAGTTATTTCTTTCACACTCACGATTCTCAAAATTGTCTCGTGTTATATCAACGACCCTCACTGTCCCACGATCCAAGAGTCCAAATTCCTCCTTCACGTAGTTGAGAATTTGCGACTTGAGGCTTTGGGATGGTTCTCTCCTTCGAACCTCTGACTCCTGAAATGCCAAAATGCTGGTGCTTCGGATCAATGGCCCACAACTTGACTCGATCCAGTGGCTCATAATCTTTTCATGAATTTGTGTTTTGTGAGTTTCACAAACTCCACCCTTTGACTTCCTTCCACAACGAGTCAGTGAAATGCTTCCTGCTCTCCATGCGTCCTTTCCAATGGACGGTCTAGATGATTTTGTGAACTCTCCTTTCACGAGTTTGTTCCTCTGCTCCCTTCTGATCTCCCGGTATCTGATTCCACGAGCACCCTGGATTTGCTGCCACTTGTTCTCTAACGATGGACAGTTTTGATTGTTTTGGAACTTTGGGAATTTGACGAGTCCACTCTCCTACATACACAAGGATTAAACCTCATGCAGTTTCCTTTGGATCTAATGCAGTTGGTCCTCCACGCTCAAATCTGACTGCTCAGATCTTATCTCTTACATTGTACATTCTTCACTTTCTGGACGTAAGGTTCAATAGTCTAGATTTCCCTTTGCTTGATCTAATGACAACTATGCTCCTCTTCCTAAGCATTTTCACCTTTCTTCCAGACTTGGAAGTTTTAACCGCTTTCAAAGGTTTCAACCCTTTTTCCTCCTGATGAATCCGTCTCTAAGATATCATCAAAACTTGTCGAAAGTGTTATCTCTTTCAATTTTCTATCCTTAACATGATTTCGACCTCCCAAACACACCTTGCATTATCGAGATTTTGAATATCTCAGTTCGAAGGATTTTCTTGGAAAGAAAATGCTTCTCACCCACCTGCGTTATCCTGCATTGGTTCTTCAAAGCTTGCTAGCTTCTTGAGGCTGTGCACACCTTTCACCTAGTATGAGTTTCTCTGAATCTCTCTATAAACTTCTCTATGAATCAATCCTAGACTCAATTGATGCACTCCTTGGGTTCGATATGCACACCTTGCATACAAGTATTAGAGGAGAAATAATTGAAACTCAACCAGTTTTGTCACAAAATCATACAATTAATTTCTCAACCACTCATACATGAAAATAACTATAAAAAATCATACACACATAATAACATTCATTCAATCATACATGAAATGAATTCAGTCCAAGGATTTGGGATAATTTCTGTCTACTCTATTCATCCATGAAAAACAAAATACATAGTGTTTCTGTTATTATACTCTGCTCTACTCATCTCTCTATTCTGTCTCTTACATTCTCTTCTGTGTTTTTTTTTCCTTATACAACAATGAAAGAAAAATTATCTAAGGACTGGATCCATGAGCTCTCTTGTCCTGTTCTGAAATCTATCATTTCAAATTCAAAGCTATTACCTACTCTGTCCTATTACAATAACTGCTAGTTATTGCCAGATAGAGTCAACACTCCATATCTGCAATTTCTTACAGTCATTCAAGACTTTACAAACAAGTTACATTTTTAAAATTGTTGTTTACAAAATATCTCAATAACCAATTAAATTATGAGTTAAATGCTTGATTTGAAACTCTGTCATTGCTGAGATGTCCTCTGTTTGCCTCCACGTGTGCACTGTTGACCTTGAAGGAGATGCTCCTGCATCAAAAAAAAGTTTGTTTTATTGCATCATAAATATTATTATTGCTTGTTTGATTAGGAGTTTCCTCAAATTTTTCTTCAATAATAATAGGATAATCTTGTTGAATTGTTTTACCTGATATAAGATGAATATCATTTAAATCAAGAGGAGTAATCATATTAGTGGGAAAATGATGTAAATCAACATTGTAAGCTAGTTGAGATACTTTATTGTTGGGGTTTGGAATGGGATGTGCAGGTAGCTGGGTACGCCTTGGAGGAAGTTGGTTTGATGGAAATTGTAATTGTTGAGGTTGTAAAATTTGTGGTTGTTGTAGTTGGGAAACATAAGATTGTTGAGATTATTGGGGGTATTGTGGATATTGATTTTGTAAAGGATAATGATAAGCAAACATGGTTCCATAGTTAGGACCTCACCATCCTTGTTTCCAAGGTTGGTTTTTAACTTGTTGTGGTGGCCATGCTTTCCAAGGAGGAATCAAATTTGGTTCGGGATATTTCTGATTTGAATAAAAGCATTAAATTGTTGTGTAGGGTCATGAGAAATATTAGATGCTTGTGGTTGCCGAGTTTTTTTGGGTGCAACAAAAAAAAGTTGTTTTGTAGTTTCTTTGTCTCCTTGGTACACTACCTGGAGTTTTAGTAGTGAGGGAATTTTTTTTGTTTCATGATTTTCTACACAAATAACGCAAACAACAATAGTATCCAAAGGAAATTCCTTCAAAGGACGTTTCTTCCTATATATTTCACAAAATATTGACAAAGAAGCATTCCCTTCCTCTTTATTTTTCTTAATTTTCAAAGTATCCAATTGAGAACTAAAAGTACTAAGAATATTAGTTTTAAAATTCTCTAATAAATTTCCAATTTCAGCTCTACTTACCTTACCGATTGTTAAACTGTTAACTCTAGAGATAGTATCTCTAGGTCCCTTACTATATTTGGACTTTCCTCGAGAAAAATGTTTTCATAAATCACATGTTTCTTCATATCTTAAATGAGAAACATATCATTTTCCCATGAGGTTAAGTACATCTATCCATTCACCTATGATTCCATGAAGCAAAATGAATTTATGGGTATCTAGATCTAAATGATTTTTCCTAACTATTTTAACAATATAATGAAATCTTTATAAGTAACATTCTAGGATTTATTCCTCTTTTTGTGTCATTTTAAACATTTCTTCTCTCAAACCTATATTAGTACAATATAAACAAACCCATAAACCAACACAAAGTTACACCTTTCAAAGTGGTTGGAAACAACTTAAGTTTTTTAGCATTAGAAGAGTAATCATAGCTATGACATAAGACATCAAATTCGAAAATAAAAGTTTATGGGACTTCAATTACCATACCATGGAAGTTGGGAAATTATGATGGTGGTCTATTTTTCATTTGTACCACTATTTTGGATCCAATAGAGGGAATCCAAACTCATTTTCGAAAATTGATGTTCCTATGCCTTCTTGTCTTTCTTGTATTTCTTCCTCTATTTCTCCTTCTCCGTTTACTCTAGACATATTGATTTGCCTAAAACGTATAGATTATTCTGATGAATCATAAGGTTCTTATTTAGAGGATATTATTACAACTTCTTGAGATGATTCCAAGAATATGTCTCTGGAACTTCATTCTCCTACTTTCTTATTTCCTTTTGATCTTGAGGTAATACTTCTGCTTGGTCGACCTCTTCTTACAATTCTACCTACAGATGGAATATTTAATGAGGTGGCTCTTACAACACCACATGTTGGATATGATGGAGTGGTGGGTGAACTGGTGGTTGGTGTAAATAGGCCTCTATGATTTTTATGTCTATACATGCATTCTACTTATCATTATTTAAATTGGTGAAGAGAGACTCACTACATATCTGCTTATAGTAAAGACGTTAGGATATTATACCATTAAAATTTATAGTAAAGTCGTATTTATGTATTACCATATCCCTTCATGTGCATTCATTCCTATATGCATCTAAAATGATACTAAAAATAAATACTAAAATTTCCTTTTAACACTTCCCTCACAATTGCGCCAAAAATGTCAATCAATTCAATTACTTAAATTATGAGAATTAAATTATAAATCCAAGATCGTAAAATGATGAAGTGGTTACACTGTATGTGTAGGTTTTAGCTTCCTTCAATTTTCAAAATGAAAACATTACTTATGAATAACCTCTAACTATCTGAAAATTAACTCAAAACAGACTTAAAAAATACTACATGGATATTTCTAATGACCTGCAACTAATGTCTATTGGATCATTAGTTTATCTCAGCATATCACAATTATTTATTCAATATCAAATCAAATACTTTTGTGATTGTTTAACCAAGTGATATATTCAACACTAATTCATCCATAGATACCCCTGTAATTCCCGCAACAATTCATTCATTAAACATATTATGAAATTCAAATATCACACAATAGATAATGAAAGAAATCACAACTTGAACTAGTTAACAAATGAAAAATTGATCTAAGTAAGAAATCAACAGTTACCAGCATGCAGGGGGGACTCTTGGATATGGAAACGATACTGAGAATTCACCATATTAAAAGCTCAACATTAAATCAAAATTCCTTTGATGCATGAATGGAAGGGAACACTATTTCTTATTAAATATCTATCAAAACATTTTATAGCAATTCACTCATTCCCATAGGATAATTCGATGATGTTCTAATACCATAAACCATTTCTTGTATAGAATTTTACAATTACAAGTGCATTATATTTGGTGGAACTTCAAATTTTAGTTTAAAATAGACAATAAACAAAGGAAATCAAGAAATTATTTGCTTGGATTGCACCCCCTGAATCTCATATTTAGGAATTTATGGATTTAGGAAAGACAACAAGAAACCCCTTATTGTGATCTCTACCCAATTTTATGCTTGGAATGCCACAAAATTCAGGTGTGGTGTCACACTGACTTTGAATACTAACTATGATCTCCTACCCACCATGTGTGCTCTCAAACCAATTTGATGAACACCTAACCATCCTCAGAACATCTAGATAATGTTTCATGTGGTGGCTTCTCTTTAAGTCTAGCGCGATCATCTCAATCATCAAATCTATTGTTGGATATTTCACGTCCTCTTGATGATTTGTAGATCCCCTACATGATTTTGACTATTACATGATTTAACTATAGAAATTGATTAGTAATACGAAAATTCACACTTAAGTGTCTACCAAAAAGTCAAATAAATGTAATATTTGACAAATGTACCTTAGATTCCCCTTTGGTATGTATATCTTGTAGATGATGAGCATAAAGTGATACAAGACATTATAATTCAGTTCAAAATGATGGTTTTAAAGGTAAAGAGACATAACAAAAAGTGATCAAAAGTGTCAATTCAGAGGCCCAGTAGGAGTACTACACATTTATAAGAAAAAAATAGATGAAGTTATCCAATATGGACATAGATATAAAAAATAAAACATATTTTCTATAGATAAATGTCAATACCATTTAGAAGGCAATAACACTAACAATTGCTTCAAATTTCCATCATGTTGGACATTTGATGGTCATATGAAATAAATAGAAATATTAAAAGAAAATTGTGTTCTTTTCTAAATCATTTGGGGCCTCATCCAAATATGAGATGGTGGTTAAATTTATTTGAAACAACTTTCCTTGATGATGAGTAACAATTGTAATTTTACTATTATTTTTATAATTTTTGTTATTTTTGAATAATATATCTAGTATTTCAATATTTAGTATATCAATATAACTTTATTTCAATATTTTTTATAGAATAATGATGATGATAATTGTATTTGTTATAGAAATTAGTAACTTATGGAAAACATATGAATAATGTGTAAATGATAATGTTTTGTTTGCAAATTACATGCCATATTTAGTGGACTAGGTAAATGAAAAGGTAAAACTCTAGGTGGTGCATCTTCATCCTATTATGTGATAGATCTGGGAACATATTGTTGGTTTTGAATGGTTCTCATGTACCCATGTATATAGAGAATTAAATTTTGTAGAAGATGATCCATCTAAAGAAGATCTTCTATTGGATGAAGGGGCATTTATTTATCAGGAGTTCTTTGCAGGTTGTCGTTGTGAGGAAAGGTCATTTTTGTTGTAGCTTGGCTCTTTTTTTGTCATTTTTCATTTTTCATACTTTGAACATAACATGCTATTGTTTGTACATGTTTCATGTGGGTGTAAAGGAACTACAAGGTTTAAAGGAAAGAATCAATAGACTAGTAGGGATGAAAGGAATGGTTACATCTAGAAATTTTAAGTATGGAAAAACATTGTTTTGGGCCGGAGTATGTGTATTCTCCTTTATGAATACATTTTTTTTTCTTACTCGGAAAAAAAATTTGCGTACCATTTGTATTAAATTTACTTAATAATTTTGCATTGTACACATATCAATATTAATCACCACGTTGCAATTATTTTCTTGTAGATATAGAAGATTTATGAAATAAATCATTGACTATATTTGACACAAACAAATCCTTTTTACATGCAATTCATAAAATATTGTTACAAAATAAGTCATTACTAAGAAATATTGACATTCATACAAGTACACAGATTTATTTTACACTCCCAAAGGATAGAGATTTTTTTTCCAAAGAAAAAGATCTTTTATATTCATAGAATATACATGTTACAATTGCTCAAAACAAACTATGCAATATTACTACCTATACCTTCTCCCAGCGTAAGTGTTGTGTTTCATAAACCTTTCCAAAAGCATTACTGTCTTAAACTATCTTACACAACTTTTTCAAAAAAATAAATAAAATAGTATTGACTTCTTCTGCATGTTCATAACCAACACTCAATTACATAAAAAATTCCATATCTTCAGTTTCAGTTCCATCAAAGTACTCATAGTACCCAAAAACACCTCTTTGCAATAACAATTCTTCTTTAGAAATCTTGTCTGCCTTTACATTGAGTTCTTTCAGGATATGGTGAAAACACAACCATTCAAAGGACTGGAAGGTAAGACAAATCTCTCCCATAACAATGGCCAAATTATTTTTTTGAATTTTGATTTTTCCTTGAGCCTAGTCAATGACAAATTTAGAGTCGCCCAATACCTAGAGCTTCCTGATGTCCTTCTTTTTTTCTGTCTTGAGAAGGGTTTAGAGAGCGACAAGATCAGTTTTGTTGTTTGATCCACTCCCTGGAGCATATATGATATAAATATAGTGACTCTGATTTATAAATAAGACAACTCCGACTCCACATGAAGGTGGATAACCCTGACTAGCTTCATCAAAGCAACCCTAAGGAATTCCATATTAGAGAGAAGGTAGGATTGGAATGTGTAGCTTTTGACCTTTTGGATCTACTTTGAATTCTGCTTCCTGGATGAGAGTTATGGCCACAATAACATCAGGAGACACCCAATTGTCTTTAAAAATAGTTGAATTGTGTGCCCACCAAATGTTAGAGATCATCAAACTTGGCATGCCTACATAGAGATGAATGGATCTATTTAGGACCCATGACTTGGAACATTCTTCAATATTGTCCTTATTCCATTCATCTATTGCTTTCATCATGTCCTTAATAGTCTTTGTGATCTAACCTGCATAAGGACAATAAATAAAGAGATGAGAGACTGATTCTTCATTAGACTTGCATAGAACACATCTGTTTGGGTTGCACTAACCCTTTTGTAACCCGTTGTCCTAGGTCAATAGTTTGTTATTCAGGGCTAGACAAAGATTTATTTTTCATCTTAGAGGGGATTTACATTTCCAAAGTGATTTCCACCACCATTCATGTTGGACCCTTAGTATTTCTTTCTGCTAGGATTTATAGCCTAGTTTTGTTGTAAAGGAGCCATCCTTCTAGTTGAGAGACCAACATAGAGAGTCATCAGACTCTTCATCCAGGATTATGTGGTTTTCACACAACTGTGAGATGAAAGAATCCCATTCCTCATGAAAGTCTAAAGGACATATGAGAGCTGTGACATATGTCCATCTGGCATGCCCACGAGGTTGAGGGTCTCCCGAATGAACATCATGAAGAAGGATGATGTTTTGGTTTCTTAGGAATGGAATGAGTGGGTCTGGAAACCAGTAATTTTTCCCATCTCCCGTCCAAGGGTCCTCCCCAACCATCATGCTCTATCCATTGCATATTTTCCATACTATCCATTTTCCAACTAGAGGAAAAGCTTCCAGTAGATCCTTCCATACAATAGATCCCTTATAAGACTTTACCAAGGTCCATAAGCATTCTTTAATGAATAGGTTAGAAAAGTATTTAGATTTCATGACCTTGAACTAGAGAGAGTTCCCTTGTTTTATATGCCATAGGTTCTTATCTTCTAGCACCTGGGCAAAGGGATGAATACCCTTAAGTCCCCCCAACCCCTGAGCTCCTTTGGAAAAATTATTGTGGGACATTTAAATAAATGGATTCCCCAGAAGGATTATTTCCTTCCCAAAGATATCTATAGCTCAACCTTATGATTTTCTCTAGGAACCCTTTAGGAAAAATTGTTATGGAATTCCAGTATACTGGAAACTTTCCAATACTGATTTAAGGAGAATAAGTGGACCTCATCTAAATAACGTCCTAAAAACCCAAATAGAAATCATGGATTCTATTTTTCGTATAAGCCAATCCCATTTTGCGTTCCTATACTGATCATGTTTGAGAAAGAAGCCCAATTATTTTACCCCTTCATCCAAGTTTTTCTTTTGAACTAGGAGGATATTAAGAAGGGAATTATCTTCGGCTTCACATCAATTGTTATTAAAAATGAAAGACTTCTCTATATTGATCACCATCCCATATCCATGCAATAAGAATCAAGAATTATTTTGAGAGTGGAAACATTACTTGATCCATACCTACTATAGAGAACATCATCTACAAACAATAGGTGTGTAATTGTCTATGACTCTGAAACCTTGATTCCTCTCAACAAACCATAGGAAACGACTTCCTTAAACATTCTTCTTAAGGCTTCAACTATAATTAGGAAAGGAAAAGGAACATGGAGAAGCCCTGTCACAGTTCTCTTGAATCTTTAAAAAATTATGAATGAGATCCATTAATTAGGACCGCAAAGGACGTGCTCTGGAGACATCCTAAAATCCAATTCACTGAGGGAGGATTCAAACCCATTTGAATGAGAACCTATCTTGAGAAGGTCCAGTTTACTCTGTCATAATCTTTCAATAGATCCAATTTTAAAACGATTGCTTTGAGGTTTTTCTTTTTGACCGAATGGAGGACCTCTTGGGAGATTTTCACTGGATCATGAATCTACCTATCCCGCAAGAAACCAAATTGTTATTATCCAATAACTTTACTTAACATATTAGGTCTTAATCTTCTGGAAATGATTTTCTAGATCAAATTATACACTACATTAAAGTAGGAGATGGGACAAAAGTCCTCAAAATTTTCTGCATTTTTATTTTTAGGATGAGACAAAGAAATGTTGAGTTCAGATGCCCATAAATATTTCCTTCTCTCTAGGATTCCCTAACCATTATGAGGAGGTCATATTTCAACAGGTCATAGAAGGACTTGAAGAATTCCACCATAAACCCATCCGGTCCCTGGTGTTTTCCCTTCTGCATTGAGGAGAGGGAAAAACACAACTCCTCTTCTGAAACTTATTATTCTAAGGATATATTCATTTCCTTTATGAAGATAGGTTGAAACTTAGTTAGTACCTCCAAAATATCCTAGATTGTGTAACCCACCAAAACCTTACAAATATTTTCAAAGTAACGAGAACCTACCTTAGATTTTTCTTGAAAGGATTTGACTTTAACCCCTTCCTCATTTTCAATTTCCCATATTTGTTGAGGTTCCTCCTATGGTTGGAAAAGTGATGAAATGTTTTTGTATTATTATCTTCGACTTCCAACCAAAGAGATCAACCTTTTTGTTGCCATTTTTGTTCATATTTTTTCAACCATTCATTTCTCCTCTTCTCTAGAATTTTGATCTCCTCCAGTTGAGCCAAGATAAGGGGATCTCCATACTCATTAGAGAGTACACTTGAGAGGTTGCTTTCAATCTTCAAGACTTCTTTTTTCCTTCTTGATGGCCATTTTTATTTTTTTCAGAATGGATTCAAATTGGACCATTAAAGGTTCTAGCTTAGGTGAGCTCAACCTTTCCCAACTCGAGAGAATTATTTTATTAAAATATTCCTCTTCCAACCATACCTGGTTTATATTGAGGGGAGCAGGAGGGGAATCATTGTTTGATTTCAGCCACAAAGAGATAGGGTGGTGATCTGAGCTTCTAATGCAGGAGCATCGATCCACATCAGCATGTGCCAACTGTTTAGTACGTTGGTATGCATTCAAGGAAGGGAGAGGCACCACCCTCTCATTTTTCCTTTGAAGTTTAAATTGTAATTAAGGAAATTAATGCCGTTAGGTTGGAAGAGCTAAGTTGTGCTTTCGCACAAGTTGTAGATGAGGTCACCTTAAGTGGTTGAAAGTAGGATGGATCTGTATCTGATTCGAATAAGATTTCCACTTATTGTAATCTTCCTCATTATTCAGGCATTTAAATGGTGATTAGGCACCACTAGTATAGCTTGGAGGGAAGCTCGCCGAGCCCCTCTTGTATAAATGTTTATATTATATGCCCAGTAGAGGCTGCTGAAATCAATTGAAAACCACTGTAATCCAAAAGGAGAGTTTGTTGAGAGATGAGACTCAGTTGCAGTCTGGACTCATACATTGTAATTGGCATCCTGTCATTAATAGAAAAGAACAGATTCCATTGTTGGTAATTTCTTGTGTAATGGATGTTTTCCTTATGAATGTCAGTTATGTTTGTTTATGCTATATATGTGTATGTTAGGATTCATCTACAGGGATAGAGACATAATCCTCTATATGTAGGTTTGTTGAATTAGTTCTAGTTATTTAGGCTAAGTGAAAGGAGTGCGCGATAGAGGGTTGAACTCTATGAGTCAATGCAAGGAGTGTGTTTCTGAACTAAATCGAGTCAAAGGAGAATGTGCCAGGAGGGAACACCAGAATAATTCATAGATTCAAGGGAGAACTTCAAGTTTGCTGGATACCTTGGGGGAAAAGTCTACATAGGAGGAAGCGTAGAATATAATTACTGAATATTATGTGGAGTTCTTCCAGGAGGGAATTGAGTAGGTGAGAGCGTTCACAAAACCAATACATTATGGAGTATTGAGGACTTGAGAAATTCCTAGATTTGTTGAACACTCTGAGGGAGAAAATATTTTCAAGTGTGCATTGAGAAGGGGAAAGGGATTTTCCCTGGGAAACCTGAAATAATTCAGGAATACTGAAGGAAGACCTGCACAAGGAGTTCTATAGGCCAACACTTGGATAAGTGTTGAGAGAAGTCGTATGAAGGTTTGATTGAGCACAAGGAGTGTGCCAAAGACAAATTGAGTTCATATCACAATATCAGGGGAAAGAGCATAAAGTTGCTAGGAGGGCACTAGAAGATCCTTAGAAGGACGCAAGAGAAATGAGAACCTTCTTTGGTTTGAGTCGAGAAAAAACTCATAAGGGTTAGCGAAGCCACGTGTAGGATTCCTGCAAGGAGTGCAGAAAAAGGGCGAGAGAATTCCAAGTCTCAGACAATGAGAAAAGTGCTAAGTGTGCAAAAGGAGTAAGGACTTTCTGAAGTCCCGAAGGCAAGCAAAGTATCCCATCGTCGAGGAACGATAGGTGGTGAAAGATCAGGAGATTCAGGAGTTAGAGCTCTGGAATATTTTCCAAGGGAAAAGAGAAATATTCGCGAAGTCATGAAGGGTGGAGTGAATCCAGACCATTGGATATGGAAGGGACACGTGGAGAAGATCCACCCAATTTAGAGAAGTGGTGCTCTAGAATAAATCGGCAAAGAACAAGTGGAAGACTCTCGAAGGCTAGAGTCTGAATAGATCACAACCATTGATCTAAAGGAGTAATGAGGACCGTTGATCCTAGCATCATTTGTGTTTTTCGATTCTGATTTCAAGGACATAGGAGTTAGCTATTGCAGAAAGGTCGAAGCCCCAAAGCCGAAGCGCCTTTTATGGTTTAGCCCCAGTACATAGCTCGAGGTCATATGATCAAAGGGGCCTAGCACAAATAAGTAGTGTCACCGTCAGATTTATTCAAAGAATCTAGGAAGGGATCCACGAGGATTGATAGAACCTGGAATTTGGAGAAAGAGGGACCTATGAGAAATTGCATTAGGTTCCAGTAGGGAACCAAAGAGTTGATCTGACTCAGAAGACTGAACGATCCTAGACCGGGAGGTCGTGCAACCCCTAAGGAGAGAAAATGGGGGGAGGAAGGTTGTGCCATTGTGGTATCATAGCCACATAATTGATTTTTTTAGGCAAGGAGATAGAGTGAAATGATCTATAGAGATTGTTGCAAGGTGTGCAGTAGATAGTAAATCTCCAGGTGGGCTACAGGTGAGAAAGATGTTTGTTGAAGACCATAAGTGTGGTTGAAGAGAAGGTTTCCTGTAGAAAATTATATCAGAAATGGACAAGGAGCTCAGTGAAATCCAAGCAGAGATGGAGAAGCTAGAATTGAAGATGCAGTAGGAGGAAAAGGTGCATTGGAGATACGAGTGGAATTTGAAAAGGACAGCCAGCTGGCCTACTCAGAAGTTGTTTTCTAGAAGGAAGCAACATGTGTTAAAAAGGTGGTTGAGACATGTTGAAAATATCAGTGACGAGGGAGAGAGATCTGGTGGAGGTCTCATAGATTTCCAGATGGGAAATGAGAAGGGAACAATTGATCTCATAAACTACCAGGAGGGCAGAGGAGACATCCCAATTTTCCAGGTGGTCAAGGGAGAAGAAATGAGCTCAGTTGAGAGTTCATGTTAGCAAGGGGCATTGACATATGGGGAGAAGGCGGAAGAAAGGCCTCAACCAAATGAATATTCATGTGTGGTGTCGATGCCCTCCCTCACAACCCGCAAGAAGGAAGGTCCACGTCAGCACAAGATATTTCCTTCTCCACGGCTCGAAGAACTCTAAACGGCTCTTCTATTTCCCTGTCGGGAAATTTGCACCCACAACAATCCTCGTGGGATCCCCTCTTTGCACTTAGGAGATCAGAATTCGTGCTTTCGCGAATCTGTAGGTCGGGCGTGGATCTCTCAAATCCCCAAAACTCGACAATCAATCAACTCTAACCCTTTACCTTTCCCTATCGATATTTTCCTTATCGTGATTTCGACACTCGCGATGTTGAACAACTTTTTTTACCGACCCCCGAATCCTGATATGTCGAAACTCCGATACACGCGTGAGTCTGACTTTTCAACGCTTCACCAATCCTGTTAGGATTTTGGACTTCACAATATCATGAATCCTGATGTAATATGTTCGGAGCTTTACCCCAAGAAACTCTGAAATGGCATGCCACTTGTCCACTTGCTGACTCCTGTGGCCCCACACTGTTCTCTTAGCCGTCGGGATATTGCGTTTCGCGATTTTGTGATTCTCATTACAATGTTTACGGGTCTTCAACCTACGAAACCCCGATGCATGTATCCGCGTGTAAATCCGACGACACTTAGGGCTCAGATCTACAGTCCTACCCCTCCTAAGCTTTGAACCTTTAGGGAATACTCACTGGATCTCCCCTTCTTCTCTATGATATCTGATGGCTCACAGAAATTCACAATTTCCCCGCAGAGAATTCCGACCGAACGTTCTTTCCTTCGAGAATCTCTACACAACTAACTAAGATGCGCCTCTGCAGAACTTGTCCACCTACGGCGCAAACTTACGACGCTTCTTACAAACTTCCAATCATAGCTTCCCTGTGTTGTCCTTCAACAATTTTGAAGGCCTTATCCTTTCTGAGCTTACTTGTGACTCTGAGTCTTAGAGAAGACTCTTGCACGCACTCCTTGCGGAAACCTTCAAACACTCCTAAGTGTTGAATCCCTTTGACTCTGCGCACACCTGCAACAGTAGTCTCTAAATTCTCCTCTGAGGTTCACAACCCTGAGACTTCACTCGGCTTGCACACTCCTTGCATGGCTCCTGTGTCTGTCTGTACCGCAGAGTGAATGAGAACAAAAACTATATCTATCTAAACCCTTTGTCAACGCACTCCTTGCGAACAATTTGACTGCACTCCTTGCAGGAATCCTTGTTCAAATAGAGAAACAATTGAAACTCATTCCTTCTTCCTTTCAGACTTCAAACTCAAACATGAAATAATATACACAACATATAAAGCAAATGCATAACAAAAAGAAAACATTCATGAGCATATCATTCAACATCAATACATAGAGAACAAACGCAAAACCATGAATTTGAATCAACCTCTTCTATTAATCCAAATATCTGTACATGGGTGTTCTTACATAGCTCTTTGCCTGCTCTTGCTCTAATGTTGTTTCAATTATGATACAATACACAATGAGGGTGTCTATATCCCATTTCCCTCTTGCGCTCTCAAACAGTCTAATCTGGAATTAAATTCTATCTACCTGCATTAACTACTATAAATTCCTTCTACCTACTAAGGATGAAAGCAAATCGCTCAAGGTCCATTTACATTATACAAGTGCACTTCATTAAATTTCCACATTTATGTTTGCGCATCAAATCCAAGAGAAATTCAAAAATTGTGCTGGTGCTTGTTTAGTTGTCCGATTGTCTCCGCGCTAGCTCGCTTGATGTTGGCGATGCTCCTGCATCATACTCCCTCGCTTGAAAATCTTCATGGGCTCCTTTCCATGGGATCACACACGATATGTCCATGCTTCTGTATCTCCACTTCATCCTCCCAACTGACATCTTCAACTAGATGGTTCTTCCACTTGACCAGATACTCAAAGTATTGCTTTCACCTAGTCCTCTTACTTACCCTTTTGTCCAGTATGCACTCCATCTGTGGCTTATCTACAACTGGCATCTTCTTTGTCCACTGGATCATTGGCTGCTCATCTCCAGTCCCTGTTTCCTCAGCCTTATATGGGTACAAATATGAGATATTGAATATCGAAGAAATTCTGATCCCATCGGGTAATTCAATCTCATAAGCATTCACCCCAAATTTCTTCAAGACCCTACACGACCCAATTTTCTTCATCTTCAGCTTATTATATGTTCCTCTCGGGAACCTTTCCTTTCGAAAATGTGCCAGAACCAAGTCACCAACCTCCAACTAAAGTTGTATCCTATGCTAATCCTCTTTGCGCTTATACTCCTGACTTGAATTCAACAGTCGCTCCTTCACCTGGCTGTGAAGTTCCTTCATCGCCTCTGCGAAATCTTCTGCACTGACACTCCTAGTCGCAGTCTGTTCTGAATCCCTTAGTTCAGAAATTCCTCTCGACTGCATGCCATAGACAATATGAAATGGACTCTGCCCTGTGCTTCTATTAACTGAGTCATTATAAGAAAACTTTTCCTGTGGTAATATATTGTCCCACTGGCTGTGGTGCTCTGTCACCAAGCTTCTCAGCAAGTCTCCAATACTTATGTTTACCACTTTAGTCTGTCCATCCATCTGAGGATGATAAGCTGAACTAAACGACAAGTTAGTTCCCAGCTTCTTCCATAAGGTCCTCCAAAAATTCCCTATGAATTTAGTGTCTCGATCCAAAACTATGCTTCTTGGTAAGCCATGAAGTCGAACGACTTCTTTGAAAAACAGGTTCCCAATGTGAGTTGCGTCACTAGTTTTCTGACAAGGAATGAAGTGTGCCATCTTGGAAAATCTATCCACCACCACAAAGATCGAATCAAAACCTCTTTGTGTTCTTGGCAACCCCAATACAAAATCCATGTTGATTGCATCCCACAGCCTCTTTGGTATGGGAAATGGTTGATAAAACCCTGCATTCTGCTTCCTCCCCTTTGAATGCTGGAAAATTCTGTATCTGTCCACGAATATCTTGACATCTTCTCGCGTTCCCAACCAAAAATATGACTCATTCAACTTCATGAACGTCTTGTCCTGACCAAAATTCCCTACCAATCCTCCACTGTGTTTCTCCTTTAGCAAGTTCTCCCTCATGGAGCATTTCAGAATACACAGTTGATTACCTCTAAACAACAATCCTTCCTGGATCATGTATTCTTCCCATGGGATTCTATCCCTGAGAATTGGATTCTCAGCTGCTTCATACGCCTCCTTAAATTTGGATCATCAGCGTACATGTTCCTAAGATCATCAAAACCCAATGTTTTGACTCTGAACTCCTGCAACAGTAAACACTTCCTACTCAAAGCATCAACAACTTTGTTAGCAGTACCAGAAATATGTTTAATCACAAAATTGAAATTCTGCATATACTCAACCCATTTTACATGTCTTTGATTCAACTTCTCCTGTTGAGTCACAAACTGCAGTGCATGATTGTCACTGTATAAGACAAACCCTTTCGGGATCAAGTAATGCCTCCATTTCTTCAATGCCTGTATGATAGCATAGAACTCCTTATCATAAGTGGAGTATTTCAGTTTCACTTCATTCAGGTTCTCGCTGAAATATGCTATCGTCCTGTCTTCTTGACTCAAGACTGCCCCAATTGCAAATCCGCTTGCATCACATTTCACCTGAAATGTCCTTTGGAAATCTGACAACAGCAAAACTGGTTGTTCCGTAATCTTCCTCTTCAACAGATTAAAACTCTTCTCATCCTCTTCTGTCCAGTGAAAAGACTTGTGTCTTTTCTTCACTGTATCCATCATTGCTGCGCTAATTCCACTGAAATTCCTGATGAATTTTCGGTAGAAACTAGACAATCCATGAAAACTTCTCACCTCAAAAACATTCTTCGGTGATGGCCAATTCTTGATTACTTCCACCTTATCTGGGTCCATCCTCAACTCATTTTCCGAAATAACAAACCCCAAGTATATGAGCTTTGTCTTCATGAATGAGGACTTCTTCATATTTATCAACAACTTCTCCTGCTGTAGTTTCTGCATCACTGTAGCCAAATGCTTCAGATGCTCTGCCACTGTTTTACTGTAAACCAGTATGTCATCCAAATACACAATGACAATTTTTTTGATGAACTCCCTCAGGACTTCGTTCATCAACCTCATGAAGGTACTCGACGCATTTGTTAGGCCAAATGGCATAACAAGCCATTCATACAACCCTTCGTTGGTTTTGAATGCTGTCTTCCATTCATCACCTTCTCTCATGCGGATCTGGTGATAACCGCTTTTCAAATCAATCTTTGAAAAATACTTTGCTCCACTCAAGCAATCCATTAGATCATCCATCCTTGGGAATGGAAACCTGTACCTGATGGTTATCTTATTGATCGCCCTCGAGTCAGTACATATCCTCCAGCCTCCATCTTTCTTCGGACTGAGTGTTGGCACAACACATGGACTTAAGCTTTCCCTGACCAAACCTTTGTCCAACAACTCCTGGACTTGCCTTTTAACCTCCTCATTCTCTTGCGGCGTCAATCTGTATGCATATTTGTTTGGCAAACTGGCTCCTAGTATGAGATCAATATGATGACTCACACTTCTGATCAGTGGCAACGAACGAGGTAATTCATCCACTACTATGTCAGCGAATTCTTCCAGCAGTTCTTGAACTTCTTCTGGTAGATCATCTACCCTGGTGCTAGTCAGAACAATTCTAGGATTTCTAACCACAATGAACTATGGATCCTCCTTCTTCTTAAACTCATTAAGAAGTTCCTTCCCACTCATGAGAAGTACAGTGTTGCTTACTTCCGGTTTCACCTCCTTATCCTTAATTGGAAGAAACATGTGTGTCCTCCCATTCTTCTCTAGGTTGTATGTGTTCATTCTACCATCATGAATCACATTCCTATCATATTGCCATGGTCTACCCAGCAACAGATGACAAACATCCATAGGAATGACATCACACAAGATCTTATCATTATATCCACCTATTTTGAACTCAACTAAACATTGTTTAGTGACATTTACCTGATGTCCTTTTTGTAGCCACGAAACTCTATATGGGCTTGGATGATCAGTCGTCTCCAGCTCCATCTTCTCTACCATATCGGTTGAAACGAGATTATCCGTGCTACCACTATCTACAATGACCTTGCATACCCTGTCCTTGGTCTTGCAAGTAGTCCTGAAAAGTCTGGTCCTTTGGACTGAACTCTCCACCTCCTTCTCGGGTGTCAAAAGGACTTTTCGCATCATCAACGATCTTCTCCCTTCAGCGTCTTCTGCCTCAACATCCCACCTTTGTGCCTCGATGATGTGAGCTTCTCCACCCTCTTTCTTTTTTTTTGGACACTTGTAAGACTTGTGCCCATTATTTCCACATGTGAAGCATGTTATTACTCCACCTCTTCCTCTTCCTCTACCTCTAGTACGAGGAAAAGTGTTTTTGTTAGCATAATCTCCTCTCAGCTCAGTATGTTGTCCTCTCTGTTCAGCATATTGCCCTCTCTATGAGGTTCCACCTCCCTCAATTCGAGTCTGAGGTTTCTTCCAGTCTTCTTTGGGCTTCTGATATTTGTCTTGGGCAACTAATTTGCCTCTGGGATGACTTCTGCCTTGACCCCTCTGAATCTGATTTTGGCTCATATTCTCTTCCACTTTCAGAGCCATCTAATAAGAATATTCCACCGTTTGAATGGTTACCATGCTCATCTCATCCTGGATATCATATCTCAGGCCATTCATATATCTGGCAACTTTCTCATCATCGCTCTCTCGATGACCTACCCTGATGTTCAGCTTGTAGAATTACTCAGTGTATTCTTTCACTGTCATCAACTTCTATCTCAGGTTCTGCATTCTCCTGAACAGAGTAATTTGGTAATCTCTGAGGATGAATTTCACCTTCATCTTTGCGATCATTCTATCCCAAATTTTGATCTTCTGCTTGCCCTTGTACTGTCTGTCAACTTATAGTTCATCCCACCATAATGCTGCATGTCCTTTCAATCTTGTGACAACATGCCTGACCTTCTTGTCTTCTTCGACATCTTCATAGTTGAAGTATGTATCTAGAGCTCTAAACCAGTCTAGAAGCTCCTTTGCATCCAAGTTTCCCTCATAAACTGGAATGTCCATTTTTTCTCTTACACCCATCCTTGCAATAGCTCTAATCAAACGTTCGTTTGATGCATCTTCAGCTACAAATTCTTCTTCACGTTCAGCCTCAACTTCACTCTTGGAATCACTAAGATCCCCTACACTGACTGTGCGTCTTTGCGCTGTCTCCATGTCTTCGAGTCTGGCTCGTAGATCACGCATCTCTCTCTTCATGGTTGGATCTGTCATCTGTCTGCCTCTTCTTCTTGGCATTTTCCTCTCCTCTGGTGGATCGGGTGTTTGCATGTCCCTTCTCCTTGGCGTCATGGAAAATTCTTCTTCTCTGCTACAGAAAGAAAAGAATCTTTCTATGCTCTGATACCAAACTAGTGTCGATGCCCTCCCTCACAACCCGTAGGTTGGAAGGTCCACGTCAGCACATGATCTTTCCTTCTCCACAGCCCGAAGAACTTTAAACGGTTCTTCTATTTCCCTGTCGAGAAATCTGCACCCACAACAATCCTCATGGGATCCCTGCTTTGCACTTAGGAGATCGGAATTCGCTCTTTTGCGAATCCATAGGTCAGGCGTGGATCTCTCGAATCCCTGAAACCCGACAATCAGTCAACTCTGACCCTTTACCTTTCCCTATCGGGATTTTCCTTATCGCGATTTCGGCACTCGCGATGTCGAACAACTTGTTTTACCGACCCCTGAATCCCGATATGCCAAAACTCTGATACACATGCGAGTCTGAATTTTCAATGCTTCACCAATCCTGTCAGGATTTTGGACTTCGCAATATCACGAATCCTGATGTAATATGTTCGGAGCTTTACCCCACGAAACTCCGAAATGGTGTGCCACCTATCCACTCACTGACTCTTGTGGCCCCACACTGTTCTCTTAGCCATCAGGATATTGCGTTTCACGATTTTGTGATTCATTTTACAATGTTTACGGGTCTTCAACCTATGAAACCCCAATGCACGTATCTGCGTGTAAATCCGACAGCCCTTAGGGCATGGATCTACGGTCCTTCCCCTCCTGAGCTTTGAACCTTTAGGGAATACTCACCAGATCTCCCCTTCTTCTCTGTGAGATTTGACGGCTCACGGAAATTCACAATTTCCCCGCAGAGAATTCTGACCGTCTGTTCTTTCCTCCGAGAATATCTACACAACTGACTAAGATACTCCTCTGTGGAACTTGTCCACTTGCGGAACAAACTTACGATGCTTCTTACAAACTTCCAATCACATCTTCCCTGCGCTGTCCTTCAACAATTTTGAAGGCCTTATCCTTCCTGAGCTTACTTGTGACTCCAAGTCTTAGAGAAGACTCTTGCACGCACTCCTTGCGGCAACCTTCAAACACTCCTAAGTGTTGAATCCCTTTGACTTTGCGCACACCTGCATCAGCAGTCTCTAAATTCTCCTCTCAGGTTCGCAACCCTGAGACTTCACTCAGCCTGCACACTCCTTGCATGACTCTTGTGTCTGTCTGCACCTCAGAGTGAATGAGAAAAAAAACTATCTCTATCTGAACCCTTTGTCAACGCACTCCTTGCGGACAATTCGACTGCACTCCTTGTAGGAATCCTTGTTCAAATAGAGAAACAATTGAAACTCATTCCTTCTTCCTTTCAGACTTCAAACTCAAACATGAAATCATATACACATCATATAAAGAAAATGCATAACAAGAAGAAAACATTCATGAGCATATCATTTAGCATCAATACACAGAGAACAAACGCAAAACCATGAATTTGAATCAACCTCTTCTATTAATCCAAATATCTGTACATGGGTGTTCTTACACAACTCTCTGCCTTCTCTTGCTCCAATGCTGCTTCAATTATGATACAATACACAATGAGGGTGTCTATATCTTGTTTCCCTCTTGCGCTCTCAAACAGTCTAATCTGGAATTAAATTCTATCCACTTGCATTAACTACTATAAATGCCTTCTACCTACTAAGGACGAGAGAAAATCGCTCAAGGTCTGTTTACATTATACAAGTGCGCTTCATTAAATTGCTACATTTATGTTTGTGCATCAAATCCAAGAGAAATTCAAAAATTGCGCTGGTGCTTGTCCAACTGTCCGATCGTCTCCGCGTTGGCTCGCTTGATGTTGGTGATGCTCCTGCATCAATGTGGAACTTCAATCCACATGAATGAAGACGATGAGAAGTTAAATAATTCCACCGTCGAGGAAGAGGATCATAGGGGTGTTTTGGACCATGATTTTATGGGCTAAATTTCTCTCATGGGCTAATTTTCCATGGTTTTTCCCCAAAAAAGATTCTCTATTCTTAAAATGATTCACCCAAATTCATTAGAATAAAATTATTTTACCTTAAAAATCACCAAAGTTTTGTACAAACTATATAAAATCCTTAGACATTTGAATATATTTATAAAAATATCGCCAAACATTTTATATTTGGCATATGAAGGATTAGTAAGATTCGCTAAGGTTTCTACATTTTAAAATAAATTTCCATCCTTAAAATCATACCTGGTTCTGGTCATTGGAGGAATTGAGATATTCCTGCTAAGCAGTCGAGGAGAGGCTAGCATGTTTTTTGCAGAGGTAGAAACAAAAGGACAACAAGTTGAGACTGTCGCGGAGGAGAAGGATAATATATTAATGTCTACACCAGTAGAAGAGGAGCGATCGGTTGAATTTCTCACTCAATGGGAGATGGAGTTGAAGATTTTAGAGGATTTTTTAGACAGCCTGGAACTAGAAGGTGGATTCCAGGAGATATCCATGCCCAAAGAGATGTGTCAGTCTGAGGAAAAACTGGAGGAATATGGAATGGAACCAGCTGAAGAACTGACAAGAGTTAGTCTTTCAGAAGAGATAGTTGAGCAGTAGTTCAGTAATAAGCATGCTGAATTAGAGTATGCAGTAGAGTAGCTAGTCAATTTTACATGATATGAAGGTAGCATGGGGGACTAGTTTGTTCTTCTCATCAAATGATAAAAGGAGTTGTAGTCGAGTAGACTGCATGAGAAAATCCATCCAGGAGACCAGCTGGAAAAAGTGATACCAGAGATAAGGGAGATGATGTTGAAGTCAACAAAAGAAGTTGTCAGCAAGGAGAATTTGGATAGAGGAGAACCAGCATGAGCTGCAGGTAATATGCAACAGAAGAAGTAGAAGAAGCAAAGAAGAGGAGTGGGAGGATAGCCCGAGGAGAAATTTTTGGATCCAGGAGGATTTCAATAGAGCTAGGAATCTCATGAACAAGAGATTATGAATTTTCATAGCAGTGGAGTATGATGCAGGAGAATTGCTCCAACTCAACACATGCCAGTTGTTTAGCACATTGGTATGCATTCAAGGAAGGGAGAGGTTTCTCCCTCTCATTTTGCCTTCGAAATTTAAATTGTAATTAAGGAAATTAATGTCATCAGGTTGGAAGATCAAAGTTGTGCTTCTGCACAAGTTGTAGATGAGGTCACCTTAAGTGGTTGACAGTAGGAGGAATATGTATCTGATACGGATCAGATTTCCACTCATTGTAATCTGTCTCATTAGTCAGTTGTTTAAATGGTGATTAGACACCACTATTATATCTTGGAGGGAATCTTGTCGAGACCCTCTTATATAAATGTTTGTATTATATTCCTATTAGAGGCTGTTGTAAATCAACTGAAAACTATTGTAATCCAAAAGGAGAGGTTTTTGAGTACCAATACTCAGTTGTAGTTCAGACTCATACATTGTAATTAACATTATGTCATTAATAGAAAAGAACATATTCCACTGTTGGTAATTTCTCGTGTAATGGATGTTTTCCTTATGAATGTCAGTTATATTTGTTTATGTTGTAGATGCATATGTTAGGATTCATCAATAGGGATAGAGATAAGATCCTCTATCTATGGGTTTGATGAATTAGTTATGGTTCTTTAGGCTAAGTGCAAGGAGTGCGCGACATAGGGTTGAACTTTGTGCCCTGACGCAAGGAGTGTGTGTATGAACTCTTTTGATTCATAGGAGAATGTGCTAGGAGGGAACAATAGAATAATTCAAAGAATCAAGGGAGAACTTCAAGGTTGTTGAATATCTTGGGGGGAAATTTTGCGCAGGAGGAAGCATAGAAAAACATTACTGAAGATTTTGTGAAGTTCTGCTAGGAGGGAATTGAGTAGGTGAGAGCATGCACAAAACCAATACATTCTAGAGTATTGTGGACTTGAGAAATTCCTATAGTTGTTGAAGACTCTAAGGGAGAGAATATCTACAAGTGTGCATTGAGAAGGAGCAAAGGAGTTGCCTTGGGAAACCTAAAATAATTTAGGAAGATTGAAGGAAGACCTGTGCAAGGAGTGCACCAGGCCAACACTTGGATAAGTGTTGAGAGAAGTTGTATGAAGGATTGATCGAGAACAAGGAGTGCACCAAAGAAAAATTGATTTCATCTCACAATATCAGGGGAAAGAGAATCAAGTTTCCAGGAGGGAACTATAATATCATTAGAAGGACACAAGAAAAATGAGAAACTTCTTTGGTTTGAGCCAATCAAAAGCTCAGAAGGGTTAGTGCAGTCACACATAGGATTCCTAGAAGGAGTGAAGAAAAAGGCCCAGAGAAGTCCAAGTCTCAGACAATGAGAAAATTTCTAAGTGTGCACAAGGAGTAAGGACTTGCTAAAGTCCAAAAGGAAAGCAAAGTCGCTCATCGTCAGGGAAGGATAGGTGGAAAAAGATCATGAGATCTGGGAGTTAGATCTCTGGAATATTTTCCAAGGGAAAAGAGAAAGCTTCGCGAAGTCACGAAGGGCAGAGTGAATCCAGACCATTGGATTTGGAAGGGACATGTGGAGGAGATCCACCCAATTCGGAGAAGTGGTGCTCCATAATAAATCGGAGGAGAACAAGTGGAAGAATCCTGAAGTTTGGAGTTTGAATAGATCATAATCATTGATCTAAGGGAGTAACAAGGACCGTTGATCCTCACATCATTTGTGTTCATCAATTCGGATTTTGGGGACATAGGAGTTGGCTATTGTGGAAAGGTCGAAGTGCCTTTTATGGTTTATCCCCGAGACATAGCCCAAGGTCATATGATCAAAGGGGCCTAGCATAGAGAACTGGTGTCGTCATCAAATTTCTTCAAAGAAGACAAGAAGGGAGTCATGGGGTTTGATAGAACCCACACTTTGGAGAAAAAGAGACATGTGAGAAATTGTGTTAGGTTCCAACAGGGAACCAAAGACTCGATCCAACTCAAAAGACTGAATGATCCTAGACTGGGAGTTCACATAGCTCCCGAGGAGAGAAAAGGGGGGGAGGAAGGTTGTACCAGCTTCCCCCCTCTTCCACTCTTGATTTGAATCTGAAATCCTTTTTCCAGGTACTTCTCCAAGACTAAAAATCTATCCACACTTTTGGCTACTTCATCGTTCCTCGATCCATAGTTACGCCAAGTAGGAATGAGCTTTATTGATTCTAATTCTACCAAAATTGCAGACTCAATGAAAGAGAGGAAGAAGCCTCTTTTTTGGTCTTCTCTAAGGTTTGTCCCCCACACTTCTCTAAGGGAAAGATTTAAGTTTATGTCTCCTCCTATCACAGAGAGAGGGTCACTAAAAACACCTACAGATTTTAAATCTTCCTATAATGTGATCATGTCAGCATATGGACCATCATTGTTAATCACCGGAAAAAAAAAATCATAATTCTAATGTTTGATCTTGACAAAAATTGAGGAGTGAATCGAAGAGGAGGAAACAACCTTGAAGTCATGACTTCAACCTATCAGAAACCCCCTAATATCCCATAAGCATTTATGGTACTAAAAGACTAGTTTTTCAACCAGGGACTTACATTTTTAATGGAGGTATCTGTTAAGCCCTAATATTGGCTCATTACCCCTTGATTGGGGCATATTACATTAGTAATGGTATTTTTTTTATGTTGGATTTATTCCATTAGTTGTAATTGTACCTCCTAGTCTCCTATATATACCAAGGAGACATTGTCATTTGGAATCATCTTATACTTGAACATTTATGTGGGGTAAAAGGAGGTTTCCCCCTCGAAGAGGATTATTATATAAAATTATCTCTTTTTCAAGGAGTTGATTACTTATTCTGAGGTTTTTCTATGCTATATTATATTTGGTTCTTAACATATGGTATTAGAGCTCAAGGTCTTGGGGTTTCTCTGCTACATCTGAGACTCCGTGGAATTTTTACTATAACGTTTTTTCTACAAAAATTCAGATGGAATGGCTTGGAGGATATTTATTATACAGATCAAGGTACGTTGGGTTAAAAGTTCATCTCCTGAGGCCTTATATTTTTGGAGATACAACCTTTGTAAGATAGGGTTCTGAAATCATCCTGAATTGAGTCATTGCGGAATTTTTGCTATAAATTTTTTTTTGTAACGTTTCAAACCCTGAAATCTAGAGGATATTCAAAGAAATTAGTAAGGTATATGTGGTAACTATTTCAGCTTCTGTTCCATCTTAAATTTGTATATACACCCTGTGGAAGATAGGGTATCTGACTAGTCCTATTGACTAGTATCAAGCAGGTGTTCTGGGTAAAACAATCATAACTTCTTCCTAGAGTATCCAAATTGAGTGAGACTAGTTTCATTGGATAGTGGACAGCCCATAGTATTTATGGTACGAGTTTCAGAATTTTATGTCAATTATTTTGTGAAGAGCATGCTATACAAGTGATATCTCCTGGAAAGGAAAACAATCAACAAGTTGTGGGGAAGTTACCGTAAATTCCACTTGGCACATCCAATTTTTATCAAACCTGTGGAATTGAAGAGGAGAAATATCAGAGACCCACAAAAATTAAAATTTCATACTCAGAAGGGCCGAAATTTTGGAGATACAATAAAAGGAAGATTGTCTAGCAGAACCACCTCAAAATCAAGGTTTAAAGTGATACTTGGCCAACATGCCACCAAAAAAGGGAACTTCTACACCAAATAAGCCTCCAGATAATCCTACTTGGACTCTTGATGAAGGTGAAGAAATGCGTAGGGACATAAATGATTTACAAAATAAGATAGTAAAAAAAAATGAACTACAGGAGATGATGGATTCAACAGAAGCTAAGTTTGAGGCAATAAATACTAAGATGGATGCTTTAAAAGGGGAGATCATGGAAGGATTGAAAATTTTCCTAATAGAGAGGACACCTGAAAGTGAAAATATATCCCATGAAATTCATGATGAGGACACAAGGAAGGTGAATCAAGAATGGAGAATATCCAACTTTGGGTTGAAGACCAACCACGTTCCTAAGATCAATATGAGGAATTTTGATGGCAAGGACCCAATCACATGGATACTTCAGATGGAGCAATTCTTTGATCTACATAATGTGCCACATACACAAAAGGTACGAATTGCTTATTTATATTTAGAACCCAATCAATTTGTAAGGTATCGATGGATTTGTTCTCGCAAATCACTCGTCACTTGGACAATTTTCATGGAAGAATGATAGCACACTATGAGGATACAAAGAGCAATACCTTCTTTAGCCAATTGATAAATCTCAAGCAAAAGGGTTCAGTTACCAAGCACATTGATAACTTCCAAAGATTGAATATAAAGGTAACATATATTCCTGATGAGCACTTTATTGATGTATTCATAGGAACTTTAAAGGATAACATTCAACATGAGGTTCGCCTTTGGGAACCTAAATCATTGGAGAATGCATTTAGGGTGGCAAGAAATGTTGAAAGTAAAAATATGGCTATGGCTACTAGAAGGACCAATCCTAACATCTATAGAGAGAACAATGCTCATTCTTCTAAAACACCTCAACCTACAAGGTTGACACCTCAACAATTGGAGGAAAGAAAAG
>ML789070.1:417011-437177 GCA_009831015.1 Picea engelmannii | reverse complement strand
AGCAAGTCTTGGGAGGATCATGTGCGACATGTTGACAAGGTGCTACAACTACTAAAGGAGCAACACCTATATGCCAAACCATCCAAATGTTTCTTTGGAGTGAAGGAGGTAGAGTATTTGGGTCATATTGTATCTCATGAAGGTGTCAAGGTAGACCCTAACAATATTAAGGCCATGATGGACTAGCCAATTCCTAAAACATTGAAGAATCTTAGAGGATTTTTGGGTTTGATAGGTTACTACCGCAAGTTTCTTCGGCACTATGGAAGAATAGTAGCACCTTTAACGACACTAACTAAGAAGGATGCATTTTCATGGACTCTAGAGGCAACTAAATCTTTTGAACAACTTAAAGAGGTGATGTGCAAAGATCCTGTCTTGACCACTCCAGACTTCACAAAAACCTTTATTGTGGAATGTGATGCCTCGAGAAATGGAATTGGTGTTGTCCTAATGCAAGACAAAAGGCCCCTAGATTTTGAAAGTCGAACACTCAAGGGAAAGGACTTACACAAACCCATTTATGAGAAAGAAATGATGGCAATACTACATGCATTGAAGAAATGACATCCTTACCTAATAGGTAGGCACTTCAAGGTCAATACAGATCATGATAGTCTTAAATACTTCTTGGAACAAAGACTATCTTGAGAATAACAACAAAAATGGGTAACCAATATATTGGGTTATGATTTTGAAATCATCTATAAAAAGGGGAAGAAAAATGTTGTGGCAGATGCACTCTCAAGAAAGGATGAAGATGTTGAGGCCTTTATTTGTTCTATCTCGATCCTCCAACTCGATTGAATAATAGAAGGAAGGGATGAATGGAAGAATGATGAAAAAGTGTGGACTCTCATTCAAAGGTTGTAGTAGGATTCCAGTGCATTAGATACATTTACATGGAAAAATGATTCACTATGGTACAAAGATCGTTTATATTTATGTAAGAACTCCCAACTCAAACAAAAGGTAGTATTGGAATTGCACACCTCTCCAGTAGGAGGGCACTCAGGATTTTTTAAAACCTACCATAGGGTCAAGAAGGATTTTTTTTGGGATGGCCTTAAAACTGATGTTCAAGGGTTTGTGGCAGAATGTTTGGTTTGCCAACAAAATAAGGTGGAAAAAATTAAGACCCCAGGTATTTTACAACCATTATCCATCCCAAGTCAGCGTTGGGAGCAGGTTTCCATGGATTTCATCACAACATTACCGAAGTCTAAAGGAAAGAGTGTCATCATGGTGATTTTTGATAGCCTGACCAAGTACGCACACTTTTGTGCACTCTCTCATCCCTTCAAATCTAGTACATCTACCACCGCATTCATGGAGACAGTTCAAAAGCTACATGGAAACCCAAAGATTATTGTAAGTGATAGAGATCCCATATTCACTGGATATTTTTGGACATAATTATTTTCTTGTTTGGGTACTCAATTGGCTCATAGCTCATCCTATCATCCTCAATCTGATGGAAAAACTGAGATAGTGAACAAATGTATGGAAGTCTACCTTCATTTCTTTGTCTCTGATAAACAAACACAATGGTTCAAATGGTTACCCTTGACAGAATGGTGGTATAACACTTCCTTTCATACTGCAACAAAAATGACACCATTTATGGCACTTTATGGATACCACCCTTCTTCCATCACTTCTTATCTAAAACAAAACTCTAAGTTTCAAGCAGTAGAATATCACATCGAGCATCAACAAAAATTTCTCCAAGTCTTAAAGGAAAACCTGACCATGGCACAAAATCGCATGAAACAACAAGCAGATAAACATCGTAGTGAAAGAAGTTTTGAAGTAGGGGATTGGGTGTTTTTAAGACTAAATCCATACAAACAAATGTCACTCAAGAAATCCAAGAAGGATAATAAATTATCACCAAATTACTATGGCCCTTATAAGGTGTTGCAAAAGATTGGTACCATGGCATACAAATTGGAGTTGCTTGCATCTTCACAAGTACACCCAAATCTCCATGTTTCATGCTTAAATAAGGTTATAGGTGACAAGATCCCAGTTCAAACTATATTGCCATAACTTGAAAAGGAAGGAAAAATCATATTGGATCCTGAAGCCATCATTGACACAAGAATTCGCCAGTTGAGGAATAGATCCATTTCAGAGTATCTCATTAAATGGAGGAAACTACCAGCTGAAGATTCCACTTGGGAAGATGAGTCTTTTATGCAGAAGCATCCATAGTTACTCAAGTGTTGCGAACAACACTTGTCTCAAGGGGAGGGGCATGTTAAGCCCTAAAATTGGCTCACTGCCCCTTAATTGGGGCATATTACATTAGTAATGTTATTTTATTTATGTTGGCTTTATTCCATTAGTTGTAATTATACCTCCTAGTCTCCTATATATACCAAAGAGACATTGTCATTTGGAATCATCTTGTACTTGAACATTTATGTGGGGTAAAAGGAGGTTGCCCCCTCAAATAGGATTATTATATCAAATTATCTCTTTTTCAAGGCGTTGAGTACTTATTCTGAGGTTTTTCTATGTTATGTTGATAGTTGGTTCTTAACAGTACCTCCCATACACATTGTCTCCTGAATCAAAATAATATATGGATTGAGGCTTGAGAGAAACCTTATAATGGAAATATTTTTCTTGTGGCCCCCAACCCCTCTGGCGTTGAAGGAGAGGAGGATCATTTTAGAGGGGGGGGACTATTTGTTCCCCACTCTAATGGCCCTTGTGATGGTTTGTTGATTTCCTTTCTGGATTTTAGTTGTTGAGTTGTCTTGATCCTTTGATAGGTTCGACTTTCTTCTAGCTTGTGAAGCTTAAGGAGGGTCAATAGACAAGCCTCCCTTTAAGGTATTGAGCTCTTTTATATGGCATTTCAACCATAGGGTGTAGCCCTTAGAATAGAGAATAAGGGGTTTCAAATCCTTTGAGGATGGGTGAAGCGAAACATGGTCAAAACTCAAGGAGGGGGATGAGGGAAGGAGAGAGAGAGAAGTATGGATCCTAGAAGGCTTCGGGGAAAGCTGAGGATCTTTCCCCTTAGGGGAGGGAGGAGGAGAGGGGAAAATAGGGAGAGAGGGGGGAATTCAGAGGGAAGGAAAAAGGAAACTTATGGAGGGGGAACCACAGACTCCAAGAGTGGCCCAAGAATATAAGAGGAAGGGGGAGGAGGGGGAGGAGGAGTTGAAGGGAGAGAGGAGGGTAACATAACCAATTTTACAATTGAAAAATAAATCGGAGGAGACAAAGAAGAGGACAAATGAAATTATTATGCATAACTTTCAGATATTCATGATGAGTGAATTCTCCATATGTCTATCTCAATCCAATTTCATTTTGTGGATATATGGAGACATATTTCTTCTTTCCTTCAATCGAGAGAGCATCTACTAGTTCCATTCTTCTGATAGTGGATTTCCTTCTCCAAACCTTCAGCGAGGGGAGTCTTTCTAGCTGCACCCACCCACAATTTACCCACAAGAGTTCGATTTTGTGACATTTGTGGCACCGAAAGGGTAATTTCCAATAATCCTCCTTCTGATGCCATGTGATGTCACCTAGTACAATATCAATGCTTCCAGCCAATCCTTCTAGCATGTTTACCTCCACCTGAATCCAAGACCAATGATGGTCCTTTTTTTAAGCCCAATTGGGCTCCAGCCCAACAAATGTACCTATCTTTGTCTTGATGACTTTCAATGCCTCTCTAGTCTAGAAGGATAGATGTAAACCTAGAAAGATGACACATGCATTCAGATAAGTGATAGGTTCTCACAATGGGTCAAAATCCATAGACTAGGGATTTAGAAAAGACTCGATGACCCCGATAACTAGCTTCCACTAAGGATTTCCACACAATCCTTTTCATAATTAAATAGAAATGAAATCCATCCCCTGGAAAAAACATGGAACTCTAACGAATATTTGAGAAAAGGAGTCCAAGTCTACTCCATCCATTTTTGAAGGGCAACTTCTCTAGGTGATTTCCCATTGAATCTTCCAACTAAAAATTTTCCATCCAAACATGTTAAATCTCATATCAAAATGGATTCACCTAGAACCATTCTCATAGGGCCTTCTTTCTCACAGATGCACTAAGGGTTCTTTTCTTGAAGGAAAGTTGACTAGTTTCTTCTCCTGATGTCTGTCAACCCCATAATTTTCTTCTTTCTCCAAATTGCCTTGTAGTTTTCCAGAATCACCCAACTTGGAGTTCTCTTACACTAAGTAATTGTATGCATACACCTTCTTGTGAAAATCCCCTCCATCTTCATCATTCACCAAGCTAATTCTAATCTCATTAACTTCCGCCTAAGAGGATTCGTCTTTCGCATGCTCAGGTGATAACCTTAATCCCTTAGGATCGTTTCCTGGAATAGGGAAGGCATTGGATGGGGATAGAGACCCTTGATCCAATAACTCATCTTGCGTAAGAAAATCCCACTCACGTGATGTAATTAAATTGAAGTCCACCTCATCATCATACAGGTAATCCATCTAGCCTATTATAACCACTTGTCACGTGTAGCCACAGTACCTATTCGACAAGATTGCGAAGAAAATGGGGGATGGGAACATTTAGATCGTCAGAAAGGGAAAAATGGGGGAGATAAAAAAGGAGAGGGAAAGGGGAAGGGCATGATCCCTCACTCTCTATCCTATGGGCCCTGATCTATTGCTCACTTGTGACCATAGAGAGGGATCAACTGCTATCCCCAAGGGATAGAGAATTATTTGAACAATGTTTTAGTATTTTTTAGGTTGGTTTATGGGTATTTGCACAACATATAAATGTGAATGAGCTTTTTCCACTATTATTTGAGAGAACTACATTGAAAAGGGAGAAATTTAAATTTATTCTAATGCAAGATGATTGTGACATGATACCTACAAAGGGTCATGTTGGTGTTCATAATCCACATGTATATTTCAAACCTTTTAAAAGTTTGGGAGGTCTTTAAGGGTTCTTATGATGCTAGAAACACAATGATTATGATGATTCAAAATAAAAACATATCTGTATTGATGAAGGGAACTATGCAATTACAAAAGGTTCTTATTGTGACGATGTGGATGACACATGTTAGATTGATTGCAACTATGCTTACTACACCTAAATGGTGTCAATGATGTGAAATCTATTGTAAAAAACTTGAAACTATGTTAAATAATGTAAGCAATACTTTTTGCTAATATTTTCTATGTGTGATAGAGTTTTACATGGTTAATAAGATCTTTTGATTTTTTAATATTCAGTTGTGTTTGATAAATTTAGTAGTACTTTTAAGTTTTTGATAGTATTTTCATATAAAAAAAAATTAATTAATGAAAAATTTATAATCATTGATTTACAACTCTAATTATAGAAATCCAATATAAATGAATGTTTTATATTAAATGTTATCTTTTATTGTGTTGAAATATTTTTCTATCAAGAATTACATTGATATTTATGAGAAACAAAACACTCAAAAATTCAATTAGGCAATTGAGCCCAATATTAAATAGTTTGGATAAATGTTTTGAGACAATGTATATAGTGGTATTTGTGATTGTAGAAACAAAATTATTGTGGGTGACTGAGGAAAGTACTCTATATGACGATGAAAAAATATATATTATTGCAAAAACTTATAATTATGAAGACATGAATGACAAGTAATTGTAGGTGATGTGTAATCGATTTTAAAAGCTATGAATGGTATAGGCTAAATGTAATTGAAAATTAAGTGCAAAATTGGGGTTTCTAAAGTGAAAAATCTGGTTCTAAATGTGCCAATATTAGATTCCAAAATTTTAAAATTGGATTTGATATTTTCATTTTTGTAATCTATTATTGTATTTTTGGACTTTGAATTCACACTTTCTAAATCCAATTTTTCAATTTTAGAATCTGATGGTACATTATTAACTGGATTTTTCACTTTAGAAACCCCAATTATATCTTATCTTCGGAGGGGCTTCAATTGAAAGTAGTCCAAATACAAATAAATGGTGTTCAACCATTCCTTGTGCACCTCATCAATCAAATATGGCGTTGGTCAGGATAATTAAAAGAGGGACTGTTCTTCCTCATATTTCTTTGACAAATATCACTCACCACATTCTCCTTTCCCTTCTTGTATATGATCTCATAATCATAGCCTAACATCTTAGTGTAACACCTTGTTTCCCCTAGTATGCAAATATAACTATATGGGCCAAGGAACTATTGCAAACTTAAAAGTGTGAATGTTTGATTTGATGGACCTTTGTACAAAAGGGTCGATGAATGTAAGTTATGTTATTCTAATAGAAAATGGTTACGTGTGGCATGACTGTTGAAAGAGAGGATGTGCTAAGAGAAAAAACATGCTATGAAAAGGTGGTGGAGGGGACCAAGAATGGTTGCGTTAACCTCCACTAAACCAATACCATGTTGGAATTAATTGCTCAAATCAGAACAACCCTTTGACCCATGAATGAATTTCAGTCGGGCTAGTAGGTGGGAAGAACTCCTCAAGAGTTAATGAGGGGATGGGGAATACCACCCATCTGTAAGGATTACAGACCTGACCACATACTGGGAATTCAAGCCACACACAATATTGTTGAGGAAGGCAAGAAGGGAAGTGGGGTGGGCAGAGGGAAGACCTGCGAAAAATGTAGAGATGGGAGCTGAAGCTCTTGGGTCTAAGGGAGGACTAAAAGAACAACAGTGAGTTCTAATCACAGAAAAGAGAGATTGAGATGGGAGAAGGAGAGTAACCTTCGTCCTTATCTATTTTTGTATTGGGAGAAGGAGAGTAACCTTCATCCCTAACTTCTGTTGAGCTGGAAGTAAGAGATTGAATCTCAAAGCATCATGGCTTAAGCTTGGGGGTGGCCAGTGATAAATCCATTGGGAGTGACTGAGCCTATGGTTGGGAGGAAATAAGCACCCCTTTCAACAGTTGCATCACGCCCTATGGTTCTGATAAGTGTTTTCTCGCCTTGTTCTTTGAATTGTAATTAATGGATGAATACGAGTATTTATATGTCTATAAATCATTCTTTTCTGTATTAAATGATTAAGTTATGAGCATGCATTCATTCCCTTGAGAACCTATACTTCTTCTTTTTTCTTCCACATGCTCCAATTTAATCACTCAAAGGCACTTTCCCTAGGGAATTACATCACCGTTCTAAGAGTTGGAGCAAGCCTCTTGGAATAGCTACCGTTTTGGAAACCTCACAAGTTACCTTGCCTTGATTTAGAGCATAAATCTCTAGGAGTTGGGAATGTGTTTCAATCAAACCAGTATTCTAGGAGACTTTGAACTCATGCCTAAGTCCTTAAACAAAAAACCCAACTAAGAGCAGGGATCATAGCCCAAGAGTTATCTGAAGATCCATGTGACCTGGGTCTAGGAACCTTGGAGCTCGAAGCTCTGAGATGTCAAATTGCAAAATAGTCAAGTCAAACCCTGCAATTGCTATGAACCGTCGATCTATGAACGAAGATCGAGGGTGGGAAATCATTGTAGAGCATGAAGGTGAAAGTAGTGGACGTGCTGGTTCACGACCTGCAATTCACCATTGTCGTTGATATCATCGGGATGAAATATCAACGACTCTGGTTTGACCAGGTTGGGCGAGTACTTCTAGATTGCGAAGGTTGAGCTATCTGATAAGCAGCATGCATGTTGGGACCCCAGAATTGTTGTGAACTGTCAATCGGTGGACACCTCGGTATTGGTCAAATAATGACCACCTGACCCTAAATAGTTGCGATATGGGTGGTCATGATCCCTTTTGGAAATCCATGGAGTAACGGAGTCCCTTGGTACCGTCGATCTGAGAGAACAAAAAATATCAGAAGAGATAACCTTTTTCAAGAGTGAAGGTGGGACCCAAGATAGATAGACTCACAGGAGGAATGAAGGTTGAGGCCTTTGAACATTTACCAAAATCTTCCAAGTTGGAATACGTCAAAATCTCAGGAGGAGGAGCGACATTAGTTGTCAGATCGATTATGGGGAGAAGCCTGGACCGTTAGATCGAAGTCCAGGGAAGTAGAGGAGAAGCACTGGGAAGGAACAAATCCTAACCATTGAATTTGAGTGCAAAGGGATGTTATTCATCTGATCTAAGGTAAAGTGCATGAGTTTTAACATTTGTGTGCATGAGAGGGTTGACTGGCCAAGGTCCCAAAGTACTGAAGTGAATTGGGACCATTCATCGCCAAGAGGTACAAGTGGTGTAAGATCTACAACTCCTGAGCGAGAGCTTGTGGTCAAGGAGAGAGAGGAATCTCAAAAGACCCAAAGTAGATCCTGACCAATGATCACCAGGAGACATGTGTTAGAATATCATTAACTCCAGAGAAATCACTTCGAGAGTTTCAATTGAGAGTTGAAACTTCTGAAGCCTGGAGAGTCGGAGAGCTGAAGTGAATCTCAACCGTCAGATCAAAATGGAAATGTGGTAGAGATCGATTGTACTTGGGTGAAAGAAACCTGAAGACTTGAAGATAATTTGGACCGTTATATCCAGAGGGAATGTGGAGATCAATCTCAAACTCCGAGAGAAAAAACTCTAGGAGAACACGATGGATAAGAGTTTGAAATCACTGAAGCTCGAATAGTCGAAGCAGCTGGGAGCTGTCAATATGAAGGAGGACACATGTCATCAGATCACGAACTCTGGATGGAGAATTCCAAAGGAAAAGAAGAAAGGAGGATTTGAAGTTTGAGATGTCCTAAGGCTGAAGTCCTGAAGCAGAAAAAATCTGTCGATTTAAGGTGGACGTGTGGAACCAGATCTAGCACTCTAGGTACATAATACTCTAGAGGAAAGTAGAGGGTGAAAGTGTCAGAGTCCCGAAGTGGAATCTCAACCATTGATCAAGAAGGGAGATGAAGGTCATTGATCCGGTATTGGTTGAAAAGTGATAAATACCTAAAGTAGTCCCTGGCCATTGATCACCAGGAGGGATACGTGTCGATGGATTGATGTCTCTGGATGAATCACACTGGGGTTTCAGTTGAGAATTGAGACTGATGAATTCCAAAGACCCGAAGTGAATCTAGACCGTCTGATCCAAAAGAGACGTGGCGTAAATATATGGAATCCAGGAAAAGTCCCGAAGTAATTCATAGCCACCATATTAAGGGGGACGTGGCAGGAATTTGTGGATTTCAGGTAAAGACCCAAAGCAAGACTCGATCGCCCGATTCAAGTGGACACGCAAAATAAATCCGCATACTTCAAGGGGAATTAAAATTTGAGACTTGAGAATCCTGAAGTCTAGAATCATGAAGAGATCAGCGTCATTGATTAAAGAGGAAATGTGGTAGGATATATGTCACTACGGGAGAAGGAAAGGGTTTAGATTTGAAACTCTGGAAACCCAAATCACGAAATAAATCACAATCTTTGATTTAGAAAGGTTAGATCTGATCTGTAGATTTGGAAAGGATATATATGAACCATCAAATTCAGAATCACCGTCAAGGTTGTGATATCGATGGTTCCATTGCATTGCAGGGACCGAAGGTGTGTGAACTTGAAAAAGTTGAGGGCGGGCCACAATCCAGACCATGGTTTTGGAGAAAGGACACATGGAGGCTCAAGGTGAATTGTGGGGAGAAAAGTAGTTTGGTTTCAAACCACCCTTGGTTTCAATCACAATCGCATGGTTACATAAGGCCATCGCCCAAGGTCATATCAAGGAAAAGGCTTATAAAAAAAGAGTTAGCGCCCAGACTCCAAAATTGCATAGGCGCGAAGAGGAGGGTCGCGGGTACTTTTAGACCTGTAGAAGGAAGTCGAATGGGTCTGCGTCTAATTAAAGGATGAGACCATCAAGGTCTCAGAGAGTAGTTTGGATCGAGAATCAGAGATCCTTGACTGGGAGGTTAGATTGGTTCCCCGACCTTCCAAATTAGAAAACCATGGATGGAGAATCTGTACTTTAAGAAAAGTGAAAATTTTATGCCTCGTCGTGGGTGTGTTACAAATTGGTATAAGAGCATGGTTACAACACTTGGCCTTCTTGGGCTCATGTACGAGTTGCGTAAGGAGGTATCGTTATCTGTATTTATTCCTTGAGGAGAAGGACTGTAGATTGAACCTATGATTTTGGGAATTCTTGTTGAATTTCAGCAAAAGAATTTCGGTATCCCTTCGTCAAAGTGATAACTACTCTTACCGGAGTAGGGATATGCTAATTAACATTTATAATAAGACTTGAATGTGGATAGTTGAAGGTGGCAGGGTTTTTTCAAGAGTAGTTGAAGCTCGAAGGATGGATGACCTGGTGTTCATAACACTGCTTCTAAGCATGGGTAGTTGGAACCTCAGTCACCGAAGATTGTTGATTATATAATGGTTAATTCCTTTGTGGGCTTAAAGGAATCTGATAGGATTAGGTAGGATCCTTGGCATTTATAGTTACTTCTTTACATTAAACTCATAGTATATAACTCCTCATGACCAGAGAAAGGTGATATGGGTAAAACCCTTTGGACGCTGAGGCAAGGAGGTTTTCTTGCTAGACGTTTTCGCATAAAGAAGAAAGTGACCCTGGTTGGTTATTTCCATGAGAGAAGGCAACATCAATACGAGATATGACTATGACATTAGTCCTGTAAGGGACTGGAAAACTCAAACTAAAGGACACAAATGATGAAATTAAACTATCAAGTGAAAGCATGAGGTAAAAATGTGCAAGAGATGCACCTACGTATACAAAAATGTGTATACATGATCATAAGAATGATTGGAAGATCATTGGGAAAAGGATATAGAAGATTGATATGTCCATGTCTGAATGACATGGAAAAGGAGCAAGCAATAAACTAGCATGATGAATACTTAGCTGTGTTTATTTATGCTTGAGTGCATGGGTTTAATGCATTGTGAAGCTTCTTAATAAGAAGCCTGATATATATACCAGTTGGGTATGAATGATATTATACGTGCAAGTGATGCACATGTATGATGAAAGAGTATAGTTGTATGCACCATATGGTTTCCCTAATGAGTAAAATATAAAGAAATAATTTCTCTTGTCCAGATTAAATGAATACTATGGATGCATGGATGACTCCATTCTGAAGAGTCATGAAAGTTTTGTTCCAAATAATAGCTTGAGGGGAATGTATTCCCTTTTCCTAAGGGAATACTAATATAAATAGATGAAAGAGTAAAAGAGGAAAGGTGATTTGATTTTCATGATAAGAGGCAAATGATTATGCCTTTGAGAATCACATGAGAATGATTGTGAATGATCAAGAGTTGACTGATTTTAAATTAGAAATGTATGTGGTTAAGTACATCATGGATGTAAGTAAACAAAACCATAATATGTGTGGATACATAATCTGGATGCATGAAAAAAAAATGCATGTTTATATTTCTTAGAAAATGCTTAGTAACAAGCTGAATCTAATTCAAGGTTAAGGCCATCATAGATAGTGATGGATATGCAATAAGGAAGTTGCATGTTGAAGGATTTCCTTGTGGAGGAACTGTGTCAAGACTATGTCAGGAAAACAAAGTCACAAGCTTAGTAACTGCTAAGAAACTAAACAGTGAGCTACGAGCTTATATATATATATATATATATATATATATATATTACATTTTGAAAGAATCATGTAATGAATAGAAGACTAATGAATGAATAAAGGAGTATGTTTGATTTAATAGGCTTGGTTAAAGGCATGTTAAGAAAAGGCAGTGAGGCCTTTAGAGATAACTCAACTGGGCTGAAAAGTCCCAGTTGGTGTAGAAAGAATTGGAAGAAGGGGAGATCTGCTAACTTCTTTATTGCTATGTGTTATGTTTCCTCTGGAATGAGAAAGTTGATTTACTGATAAAGGTAAATGTCTTGACACCATAGTGATGATTATTGTATTACTGCAGAAACAGTTGAGAATTGTCTATATTCCAATCATGGAAGCCCTTGAAGATAATGTGATGAAGTGCATAAAGATATGCTATGACATTATGAAGAATTTTTATGGATTTGGATGTTACGATATATGAATTTTAATTGATATTACAACTAATGATGCATGTTGTGTATAGAAAGGAATTGGAACTATTGAGGAAGACAATTACCAATAATGGGCAACCTCAAGCAGATGGTGACCATGGGAAGGTTGTGATCGAAAGATTGTTGACAGGACTATGAAAATCCCACTAAATCACCATTGATGAGGTAAAGATCAGAAAGAGGGTGTTAGCAGCCAAGAACATGGATAAAAATGGTCATGCTTATGTGTCTCAAGGTTTGAATAGATAGGGGTGAGAATCCCTTATGAAATATTTTATTGTCCCATGTTATGCACAAAATTTTGAAAGGGCAGTTGTATACCCTGGATACCCAAGTAGGGTATGACTCGGGAAGGAGAACCCGAATGTTGGAGGTGTGAACCTCTGGAAGTGAAGAATAATTGTATGATGCAGTAAAATTTGAACTAAATGATCTCTGTTGACTCAAAAGGTCAAAAAACCTTTACTAAGAAATCGTAGAAATCTCCTTGATCAACTACGGATCGAGATCATGAGGATTGAGAAAGAAAACCCTGATTGGATAGGGTTAATCAAGAACCCGAAAGAGGAGATGAACGTGAGCCATTCATCATAAGGAAACCGATCTCATTCATCAGATTGAATTCAATATCCACTAGATTTAATGGATCAAACGTCAGTCATTTGATAAGATCGACAACCCATATTTGCTATGGAGCACGAAGGAGGAATTAACATGCACGCTAGTTCATGGTCCGCAATCAACCTACACCATTGATCTCGTCGGGGTGGATGATCAACAACCACGATTAAAAGAGTTGGGAAAACACCTTTCAGATTGCGGAGATTGAACTCTTTGATAAAGAACGAGCTAGTTGAGGTTTTGCAATCCCTTACAGCCGTTGGATCTAGGGAAAGATAGATCTTCACCATCACATTGCAGATAAGAGGTTTAGCCAGGATAATAGCACCCGGACACGAGATTCGAAAGGGTAGCACCTGAAAAGAATAGAGCTAAGGTCATAGCTCTCGATTGCATGGAGAGAAGACAGAGTTCCTCTGGGTCAGTCAAGGAATATAGAGTCTAACACTCTGTGTTAGACTGTGGTCATGAGCACTGGTTCTAAGGGAATAAAGGTGCTTATAGCTAGCACATTGCATGGATTTTTCAGTAAGGAAGGAGGAATTTCCAATGTTTTATTTGCATTATGTAAGCGTTGAAGGAAAACAAATTGGGTGGCCATAAGTGTTGGCACCCTCGTTATTAATGAAGGAAGAATGCTTAAAGGCATTCATGCGAAACTTTTGAGTTTCATGTGTATCGATTTGGGATCGTGATCGACCTATATGAGGAAGCATGGTCCTGTTGTAAGAGTGAATGAAAATGAATAAGCCATTGGTGAAGAGGTTGGTTAAATTCCAACACACCATAGCCAAGAAACTATCATAAAGTGTGACAAACTTGAAATCAATGCAAGAGTGCATTGGGTATGAATATGGCCATGAATAATGGAACATTTGTTAAATCCTTTGAAATTTTGAAATACATTTTGGAAGGTTTGGTATGTTGAAATGACACATAGGCAAGGAATGGGACTCCCTTTTCATATTTATATAGATGTGATGAACTCTTAGTATGCATGGTTTTGAATATAGATATATATGTACATGGATGCATGAGAGACTAACAGTTTGTTTGGTTATGAAAAGAATGAATTGCAAGGAGAAAAAGGGTCATGGATATGGAAGTGTTGTAAGCCCATAAGGGAGACCAATTGCCTGCTGAACCGAACTGCAAGGAATGGTATTTCCCTTTTTTTGAGAAAGTGAATTTGATTGTTAGTTTTCACAACTCTGAAATTGTTTGTGATGACGTTATAAAGGTGTAATAAAATTTATGTGCATGGGAAACTAACAATTTGTTTGGCTGATTGAAGTTGAAAGTGCAGGAAGCAAAGGGGTCTTGGATATGGAAGTGTTGTAAGACCATAAGGAAGACCAATTACCTGTTGAGCCAAACCGCTATGGGAAGGAAAGTCCCATAATTATGAATCTGGTTCCTACACAGAACAAATATGAAAACAAATTATGAAATTTTAAAATTTGTGGGTGACAGATTTACAAGAAAATTTTTGAATTTAAAATTTATGATGATGTCTCATGAATTTATGTATGCCTATGATACGGGTGAGAAGAAAAGATCTGTCCAGAAAGGCCAGATGATGAAAAATGGCTACTAATGAGCCATGAGAACCCCGTGGTAAGCCATGATCACCTAGAATATATTGTGTTGAGGTAACACAAGTTAGAGGGATGCCTCGACAGAGAAAGTCCGAGGGATGCCTCGACTGTAAGTCTTGATAAAGTCTATTAGTTATTCCTATGAGAGAAAACCTTGGCAAGGCAAGATGGATCACCCGAGGGACTATATAGTAGAGAAGGGGATGCCTGAGCCTAAGCCTAGAGGGTGAGTGACGCAAGGAAGATGAGACCTTAATAGTTTTTGTAAACTATTGCTTGGGATCATGCACACGATGGGTAGTTCTTCCTATGTGAGAAAACCTTGGCAAGGAAAGATGGAACACCTGAGGGACTATATAGCAGAGAAGGGGATGTCTGAGCCTAGGCCTAGAGGGTGAGTGACCTCAAGGAATATGAAACCTTGATATTTCTTGTAAAATATTGATTGGGATCATGCACCCAATGGGTATGTTAAGGAAAAACAATGAGCCTGGATAACAAAACAATCATGCGGATAAAAATCCACAAACTGCGCAGATAATTATTGTGCTAAGATTATGAAATTTTTCCTAGAAATTTTTATGCAATGTTTTCGCATAAGACTATGATTAATGTGCTTGTTGTCCAAGAATTATTGAAAGTAGGTGACCAAGATTAAGGGTCTGAAAAATGACCTGATCGAGAAACAAGGATCAAGATTTCTGAAACAGTTGAATGAGAAAGGCATGACAAGTTTTTTTGAGAAAGAACATTGAGGACGGTGTTCCTTTAAGGGGGAAGGAATTGTAACACCATGTTTCCCCCAGTATGTAAATATAACTATATGATCCAAGGAACTATGGAAAACTTAAAAGTGTGAATGTTTGATTTGATGGACCTTTGTACAAAGGGTCAATGAATGTAAATTCTGTTATTCTAATAGAAAATGGTTACGTGTGGCATGACTGCTGAAAGAGGGGATGTTCTAAGAGAAAAAACCATGAATGTTATGAAAATGTGGTAGAGGGGACTAGGAATGGTTGTGTTAACCTCCACTGAACCAGTACCATGATGGAATTAATTTCTCAGATCAAAACAACCCTTTGACCTAGGAATGAATTTCAGTCGGGCCGATGGGTGGGAAGACCTCCTCAAGAGTTAATGAGGGGATGGGGTAGACCACCCATCCCTAAGGCTTCTAGAAATGACCACGGACTGGGAATTCTACCCACACACAATCTTTCTTAAGAAGGAAAGAAAGGAATTGGGGTGGGTAGAGGGAAGACTTGTGAAAAATGCAGAGACGAGAGAAAAAGCTCTTAGGTTCGAGGGAGGACTGAAAGAGGAAAAGTGAATTCTGATCACATAAAAGAGAGATTGAGCCGGGAGAAGGAGAGTAACCTTCATCCTTATCTATTTATGTATTGGGAGAATGAGAGTAACCTTCGTCCCTAGCTTTCATTGAGCTGGAAGTAAGAGATTGAATCTCAAAGAATCGTGGCTTAAGCTCGGGGGTGTCTAGTGATAAATCCATTCAGAGTGACTGAGCTTATGTTTGGGAGGAAATGAGCACCCCTTTCAGTAGTCGCAACATGCCCTGTGGTTCTGATAAATGTTTTCTTTCCTTGTGATTTGAATTTTAATTAATGGATGCATGCGAGTATTTATACGTATATAAATGGTTATTTTATGTATTAAATGATTAAGTTATGATCATGTGTTCATTCCCATGAGAACCTATACTTCTTCTTGTTTCTTCCACATGCTCCAGTTTAATCACTCGAAGGTGCTTTCCCCAGGGAATTAGATCACCGTTCTAAGAGTCGCAACAAGCCTCTTGGCATAGCTACCATTTTGGTAACATCACAAGTTACCTTTCCTTGATTTAGAGCTTAAATATCTATGAGTTGGGAAGGTGTTTCCTGTTGATGGGGCCTAAATCCCCTGACTCAACATCAGGAACCAAACCCACCACTGAGTCCGAATTAGACTCTGCAGTGTTTGGAGTGGAATAGTTCTCTAGATCTTATGATCTGGCCAAATTATTGATGAGCTTTTTTTTTTCCAGGTGAAGGCTCTTCCTTCACTTGGGATAGTTCTTCTCTGTATTCTCTCTTATATCGGGGCTAGTATGAGATATACAAGCCATTATAAACCAACTTGAAAAATATAGGACAAAAGTTTTAACTATTGAGAAGGGGTCGAGCTTGGGATAACCTGCTGCTTGATCATGTAGACAACGATCTTATGCCAGAGGGCATAGTACTAATACTCTAATTGAATGAGCATCTGACTATTGTATGAGAAAACTACTTAAAAAAAAGAAAATGTATATGTAATCAATATCATGGCAAGAAAAATAATTCATCTACCAAGAAACTCATCACATAGCTGAGGTAAACTACTTATCATAAAGAAAAAGAAACACATATGTAATCAAGATCATGGTAAGAAAAATAATTCATCTACCAGCACATTCATCACATAGAAGCACAACGATTTACTTTCATCATTTAAAGCAAATAACATCAAAACATTGCACCAGATAACTTGACAATAGAATTAATTGCTCTTACTCATTCACTGCAACATTCATGGAACAAGAAAGGAAGTAATTCTTCTCCAACTCCAATCACATACATCTGATGAAAAATAGCTCATCTTTGATCCAGAAGGGCTTCTTAATTCATAGTAGTCTCAAAATAATTATCAACAACCAAAATAAAAAGCGTTCTTACAACAAACATCGACCTTTTGACCATCGGTCGATGTCCCTATTTATAATATAAAGTCTTAACAGTAATTAACGGTAAAATACAATTTGAGCTAATAAAAAATTGTCATGTGGCATTATCATCTAATAGTCTTTCAACAGTCCACCTGAGTTTTTTCTTGAAAAGGGTGGGCTCTTTCATAATCAGACCATCTGATAAAGAGTTCTTCATAAGTGTTGGCCCATGGAAATCTGTGTTGTTCCATTGGAGCCACATATATTCCCCTGATGTCTGTTGCGTGTGCTCGATACTTGCGAGGCTAAAGTTCAATTTCTAAATCATGGTTTTGGATTTGATTAGATATCTTGTGAACTGTTGTACTTACTCTGGCTTTGCATTAGTGACCCTTGCACATTATTCAACCCATAACGCATCTTGTTCGACACATAGCTTGATTACTTCATTTAGGTCGATCAATATATCGAGGATGCTAATATCGGGGAGCCTGACATACTTCATTGCTTCAATGATTCAGTTTCGATGTTTCTTTCGGTCCTTTGGTGGGGTCACAAGAAAGACTCTAGTCGATAATCGAGAAGGTTCTTCTTGCAGTTAAAACATAAGTAGTTTAGTGATTAAGCAACCTATGATAAGACATAAAAAAACAAAAATATGAACACGTACCTTCATAGCTTACTAGTCTCAGTCATTTTTAATACTTATGTGATCCCAAATGCTTCCTTTGAGTGACTTGTGAAGTTGCCACTCCTCTTTGGTTTAAATGAATACATCATCATGCCATAGTGTGGCTAATCAAATATGATAGTCATGAATGCATAAATTATCATAGTAGTTACTTGACCTTTGGGGTCGAAAAAAGGGCGTCAAGGATGAGTAAAGCACGTGTGTGCTTCCAAGTCATATATCATATAGAGAAAGTCATTAAATGCCTCCAGAAACCGTACCACCAAGTGTGCCAAGAATCATTCATCAATAATGGAGGTTTGTAAATTCAAAAGGATCGAAAGGATCGTACCAAACATTTTCCTACAACCTCGATCAATGACGCTTTCATGTTTTGGATCGCATCCGTCGATCAACTGTGGCATGTCGATTTTTCCAAACATCATGTCACAAGGCATGGATATTATGTTGGCACACTTAGTGTCTCTCCTTGATTTCTCTATAAATTCTCGGAGCTTTGTGAGAAATTCTATGTATATGTCGAGCTCATATTCCTTGGAATTCTGATTTGGTAAGTTCGTCTTGGCGACATCCTATTCAAAAATTCTTTATCATCCGCAAACACCTTGAGTTCCTTACACTTTTTGCAATTATGTGATCCCCTTCAAACACGGGACGAGGTCTGCGAGGCAGCCAGAGTGCCAGGTCTCAACCCCAGCGTGCTTGGGACTCTTTCTTGTTGGTTTCTTGTGTACTTGAGACTCCAATGAGAGGTACAGGTATCTTCCTAGAGACAGTGTCAGTATCCATGGAGGAGCTAGGGATGGTCACAGATATGTCTGAAAGAGCCATGCTGGAGACTGTGCCTTCTTCAGGCCCAAAACTGTGGAGAAGAGGAAGGCCTAGGAAGAAAGCTCAGGAAGGAGAGGAGGACTTCCCCAAGGCTAAAATGAGTGTGCATCCAACCCTTGAGGATTCTGTGATACTTACCAACCATTCAGAGTTGGTCAGGACCGCTGAAAAAGGAGGCAGGAGAAGAGAGGGGAGGGAAAAAGTATTAGGTGCTTATGTCAAAAATTTTGCTCAACAACTAGAGTAGGCTCAAGTTGCAATAGCCAAGATCTACCAAGAGAATAGAGAACTGCGACGTCAGTTGGTGGAAAAAACCAGGGGATACTCTTGTCGCAAGGTCACGCGGGAAGCATCGTTTGGCTGCAAAGATGACTTCGGGAAGCACAAGACATGATTGTGCAGTTGCGCGAGGCACAACAGATGGAAACGACAGTAGAACATAAGACATCACAAAATGTGAAAGACAATATGAGAGAGGAACAACGCACATGAGACATATAGTTTGTGGGTTCTCTCTCCGCATTCTTGGAAGTGTTGCTTAACATCTCCTTGTCTTTCTTCTTTTGTAAAATTTTGTAATCTTACAGCAACCAGGCCGGTTAGCCGAGTCATTAGGGTTGTCTATTCATATGTAAACTAGGCCTGGTGGAAGTTTTGATTGTGTATATAAAAAGAAAATAAGGCATTTGAATGTATCATGCTTCTTTTGGATGTGAATCAAGCATGTATTCTTATTCAAGTCTTTTATGTAAATTATTAGATTTTTGGGGATCATTTTTATTCCGTCATGAGTCTGTTAATTATTTTCTTTGTAAAATATTTGATATCAATTAATACTTCCATGGAATTATCGACTTTGGTTATTGAAAAAAAAAAATTAATCATTGAAAGACATTTGGCTAATGGATAAGAATCACACTTGGATTCTCACTTGCACCAAAAGTACTTGAGAAAAGACTAGAGGCCACAACTGTTGATACCGGGTGACATGAGTAATTATGATGTTAGGGAAACAATTAGTTCAACCTCGCCGATACGGAACTTGTTTCGGGAGTTTGGTGGTCGGCAGTGTCACTTTATCTATGCATGACGCTTATAATTGCACTTTTCTGCCGAACCTAAAAAGGTCAGCTTTCAGCGAAATCCTTTTTGAGGCTGTTCATAAGAAAGAAACACTACTATCGTCTGATGCCAATGAAGGTCGGTACTCGGCTACTTTGACTTATCAAAATGATTTTCGCCACCTTAAGCTTTCGCCGATGTTGAACTTCTCTAGGGAGTCGGGAAAATTCTGGGTCGTTGATTCCTTGAGTAGTTGTTGTGTCTCTTAAGATGGTTCTTTGTTGTATTTTCAAGAGAAACTTAAGACATGAAACATACAATATAAGAAGATTATTAGTCTTAGACCAAGGCGAGAACATTCAAAGGTGGAAAACAAGGTGGTGCCCAAAAGGAGATGGTCACATAACTTTTAGGGTGTGTTGAGCACTCAACAAATGGCGATTCACTGGGCAAACCCAAAATCTATGTTCCATGTAGCAGATATCTCCAGTTCTCCTTGTAACCGTATTAACCTGAATTTATACATATGCATACATACATACATACATACATACACACAAACATACATACATACATATATACATATACATATACATATACATATACATATACATATACATATACATATACATATACATAT